>CAIGRP010120407.1:0-18625 GCA_903798385.1 Fraxinus cuspidata
AAAATTGAAGTTTGAAAGATGTACCGACGTACCCATGTCCGAAATTTAGACTCTTTTTAGCCATGTTCCCGTATCCTACATTTTAAAAAATAAAAGATTTGACACTTAGATACGTACCCGATATCCATACCCGAGTCCGAGCATCATAATTTATAACTTTGTGCATGTTTTCTTTTGCTTTCTATGTTACTCGCAAGAACACAAGCACTCAACTCACAAGTATACAAGAGAAAAATGTTTATTCTCTTGAACTATGTATTTCTTTACTATTTTGTGTAGTTTACAGTTGCTTAAGAAAACAATCCTAGGACTTCTCTTTATACTAGTAGTGGAACCTTAGATTTAATAAAAATCAATATTTATAATGGCTTACGTGCATTCTAGGCTAGTTCATTTGATGTAGATACATGAATTCAATATATTCTTTTACTTCCTTCAATGTACACTGAAACATAAATTTAACTTAAATGTTGCTTACTAACACGAGCTAGATTAATTTTCTAATGTTTACCTGCACCTTATATGTATCATAAATTTGGCTAAGGAACGCCGTAGTATTGTGTCTTAAACATTTGATCGACTTTAAACATCTTGTGCCTTTTGATACTCTTATGCCAGGCTGTCAGTCTCATCTATATTTATATGCAATATTATATCTATGGTATATGTGGTATTCTGTACTCTAATGTAACAATTTGTTGTTTACTAAGCACATTACTCCTTTTCTTCTTCAAGTTCGTCTATCTGAGATTTTCTACATTTTTGGTTTGAGTTGACATGGATATTCTGATGTTCTCAGAGCATTCCTGGCATGGAAACTTATGCAGCAAATATTTCATCCGTTCGTGGTTTGCCGCAAATGGTGAATACTTTTTATTTAATTCCCATGGTTTTATCTTCAAATCTGAGTTTATATTGGTTCCCTTTCTGTTTAAAGTTTAAAGCAGTTATTCATTTGGAAAATATATCAGGTTATTGAGAGCATTAACAAGTGTGATGTTGACATACGGAGAGAACTATATAGCAGCATACTGGTAAGATAACTAGTCCTTTTGTTAAAACTGACTGGAACATGTATACTTGTTCGGGCAATGATACCATATAATATTAATTTTTTCTTTCTTGTCCTCTTTCTTTTTCTGGTTTCAGATTGTTATGTTGAAAGGAATTTTTTTTTTCAATGTACTATTCCGTTCTTATTTCCTGTGTGTATTGGGTCATTTATGTTATTCATTCTCTTTCTTCTTCATCATGTAGAAGTCCATGCATGAGATTTCTCTCGGGTTTCTATTTTCTCCTCTAGCTGTCTTTTCTCTTTTCCCTTTTCTATGCTACCGTGAGATGGGAGAACTGCATTGGATTTTCATTTGTGCACAAGTTCCTTAAGGTTGTCTGCAGTTTTCCAAGAATAGTGCCAGGTTAGTTTTGGTCTCTGAAGCACAATATGCACCAGACACCAATATGCTTGGACCCTTTGGGACTCTAGTCCAACTGTTTATGTGACTTGTCCAATCTCTTTGGTTATTTTAAACTGTCGACACTCAACGTACGCAACCTTGACATGCCTCAAATACGTGTATGAGATTGCATACGGCTTGCCCTATTCATGTGTCCAAATGAATGAAGTGAATTGCAAAAAGAAAATACATAAAATTTCAATATGATGGTGGGTTGCCTAGGATTCAAACCTCAATGGATAATGTCAATTATAATTTGTAATATTATGAAGAGGAAACATACCTATTCTTAAATTTGTAATTTAAGTTTTCAGCAATCTATTCCTAATAGGTTCCTGCAGTATTTTAGACTTACTATAGCACATTAAGCAGATGCTTATGCCTTAATTATCTACTGATATATTTGCTATTCCCACTTTCATGAAAGTTGACACCCTTCCACGTGGTATGATATTCCCACTTTTATGAAAGTTGACACTCTTCCATGTGGTATGATCATCTTGTAACCAGATGTATTCGATTTCAATCGTCCAAGTGTTGAGAAAGTATTGCTCTGGTGACTGTCATCATGAGATAATGTGGAGTGAATTATTTTCATTCCATTTAAACCAAATTCCTTTAGCTGCAAACATTTGGTCACATCAATTCCTGATATTCGTCAATCTCGTCCTGTAGCTTGCTGGTGGCACGGCATCGATGCAGCAATTGAAAGAACGTCTGGAGAAAGATTTACTTGAGGTACAATCTCTCTTTAATGCAAGACTAGTTCTGATAGTATATCTCTTGCACTCTCTCTTATTTGTGCATCTACTTCTCTTATTGTATGCCTTTATTGTTCTCCCTTTCTCACACAGTCCATATTTTTTTGAAGGAAAAATTGAGCATTTGTACTCGTTTGGTTATGAATTTGTTGAAAAATCTGCCTCGTGTATAGGTTTTGTATTTATATATTTTTAAATGGTCTAAACCTTATTCTCGATAAGTTTGGAGTTGGTAGCATGAGTTCTTATTGTGATTTATTACATCCATTACAAGTATGAAATCAAATTTGCAATAATAAAGTGCATGTTAATTTTGGTCACCCCTTCCTCTTCTTGTTTGATTAGGCGCTTGTTTGACTGATCTTACTAAAAGGAAAATTTACAAATAAACCTTTTATATATATAGTGTCATCACCTTCATGTACCGTGTTTTCAAAGTTACAATTTATATACTACTATTTTATAGGTATTGACATTTAGGAAGATTTTTGTCATGGTTTCCATTGCAAGTTATGGGACTTGGATCCCACATCTAAAGTATGAGATTTCAGTGTGTTGTTTATATTCACTTTTGAGCTCTCTAATTTCAACAACTAACTTTTGATGTATGGCTCTCCCAAGATCTATGTCAATTTTTTATTGCTTATATACCTTGTAAGGCTTGTATGTAGGGATGAGTACACTTCAAATACTGTAATTTCAATACTTTTAAAATTTTAACAACTGTTATTTCTTTAAAACGTTAACAATTAACATATTCAGGTAAAAAAATAAAAAAACTACTATGAAATAATTTTTACTTGTGAATGCTAAGTAACTTAAACAAGCAATATAAAAATTTACTTGTGTACAGTGTTCATTTATAAAGTAGGTCAAACTATCAAATATAAGAAAAAAAACTCTAAAATTGGATTGAAATAGAACTTTAAACAATATATCAAAATTGTTAACATGGTTGAATGGTATACCTTTATAAGTAGAATGGGAACATGAATGAAACAAGCAATATAAAAATTTACTTGTGTACAAGGTTCATTTATAAAGTAGGTCAAACTATCAAATATAAGAAAAAAAACTCTAAAATTGGATTGAAATAGAACTTTATACAATATATCAAAATTGTTAACATGGTTGAATGGTATACCTTTATAAGTAGAATGGGAACATGAATGAATGAGATAGATCATGGAAGCGGTGGACAATAGAAGGCATTAAAAATTGTAGTAATGCTGCTTAAGATACAATTGTAAATGAGTGAATATTAAGTATATTTTTTCTTTTTAATGTGCGTGTTTTTAACCTTGTTACTTCTTAAAATTTTTTTTTAATAGTCGTCTTACCTAGGCAGAAAGTATTCCTTACCCAAACTTTAGTAGTCATGGGGGTAGGGTCAGCATAACACCTACATGTAGAATAATGACAAGCTAAAGTCTAGTAGGGAGGACTCATTGCTTTACCTCCATTGATACATCTAGAGGAGAAAAAGATGAGGGTAGCAACTAATCATAAAAAAGTGACCTCTAATAGGCAATAGAAAATTTCAATTTTGTACCAAGCTTTTGCCACAACGCTCTCCAAAAGTGACCTCTGATGCTCGGACTCTTCAAAATGGTTGGAGTACCCGTGTCAGATATGACACAACATGGGTATGGGTATTGGATATATGTCGGATCCTCCAAATTTCATTCGGACACTGCCATTTTTGCTTCTTCTTTCTTTTTTCTTTTCTTTTCTTTTCCTTTTCTTTCTCTTTTCTTATTTCTCATTTCTGCTCTCGGTAATCCTAGCATTGCCCCCGAGAAGGTGGAAAAAGGCGAGGGCAAGGGTCCAAATAATTAGTCAAAGTGTCCAAACTATTTATAAGTGGGGTAAAATGGGAAAGTCAATGATTTCAATCAAATTGGGTTTAAGGCTATAGTTTTTAGGGTTACAACAACACAGAGAATCAAAATGATGGACTTTTTAAAATGAAACAGTAATATCAACCAATGATAAAAAAGAGAACAGTGACTTCCTGTTGTCAGTAGCCTGAATTGCTAATGCGTGGGTCTCAGATATGCTCGTGTCCTATCCCTCGTGTCAAATGTCTCCAGCTTCGGAATCCACTCCAATTGCGTATGGGAAAGCAGCAATGTCATGATTTTGTGGAGATTGTACCTCCGTTATGGTGATGGTGTGAGTAGAGATTGAGTTTGGACGGCAATGATGGCAGATGTTGGTGGTTGAGCTGCGACCGGCGGTGGACCGGCGGTGGACCGTGAAATGTGATGTCCATGAGGAAATAAGGATGCCGAGGTAGAGTCCCCCATCCAATAGTTATGCCGAAAATTTTGGTTTCAAATTGCAAGCCCTAGAACCTAAATCAAGAAACCATAGATCCCATATGAAAACCTATCTCCAACGAGTCTTTGCAATTTGAATCCATCATCCCGATGAAGACCAAGACCTCTGATGACAACCTAGATCTCCTGTAGAGGTTATCCTTTACTTCGTTATACTAGCAAAGCCTTCTTCCTTGCGGCAATGGGTCTTCTCCTATTTTTACGATTGATATTCTTCAAGAATGGGGTTACCTTGTTCACTAGCCACTCAGAAAGTAAGTCCACTTCTTCGAGAAACCTTAGGCCTTTTTCATTACAATTATTCCTTGTGTCTAGACTATGCACCATGTAGCGCCACCTCTCTGGTAGACACCTTTTGGGTTCTTCAGTTTTTTGTGGATTGTATAATTTGGGTGTGGTGATAGGGCTTCAGATTTAACCTTTTAGACTTGTGCAAGCTAGTCCATGAGGTTTCAAAATCTTACATATTAGTCCTTGAAGCTTTAGATTTGTGCAATTTGGTCCCTGAAGTTATAGAATCATGCACACTGTCTCTGAATTTTATGAAAAGCTAAATTTGGTTCCCGAGCATTTAGCTCCTATTAGACAATTATTAAAATAAAATTCTTTTTTCTCAAACTCATTTTCAACTATACATTCTCACAATAAAATATTCTGCAAGTTAACCCAAAACTTTTTCTTATCTACATATTCTAAAGAAAACTACTATTCCAAAACTCGGCCCCTGTTTGAGCTCTATTTTAATTTTAATAAATTTTTTTTGATTAATATTCTTTAAATCTAGTGATATTTACCGATTCCTTTCGAATTTTCCGTTGTGTTTCTGTCAATGTCTATAAAGATGTTAAGCTCTGTTGCACGAACACTTCAACTAGGGTAGTTTGTTCGTATTCAACACGCTTCGAATACCGACACTCATTGGACGCTCTACTATTATCATTTTTCTTTTTTTACTAAAAATAATACGTATTTCTAACTCAAAATTATTAGTAAATGGTAAATATGTACTCATATTTAAAATACTTCGATAAGAAAAATTAATAACAAGTATAAAACTAAATTTGTACTATATAAATGAAGAATTTTAAAGAATTTAATCAACTTGTCAGTGATGTGTGATGTGTCGTGTCAGTACTTTTTTAAAAAAATCACGTGTTGACGTATACTACACGTTGTGTTATGTCACACACGTGTCCGTATAGTACATCATAGGTGTTAAGTCCCTTTCTTACAACAAGAATGTTTCTTCTCTGACTATTCACAACACTACTTCACCTATTCATATTAAATTGGATGGGCTAAAAACCGTGTGGTTTAAATTCCAAATGCATATTGTGGGTCAAAGAAAAAAGGCTATATCACAGGACAGAAGGTTCCACCGCTAAAGAATGATTTGAATTATGATATATGGGAGGTGAAATACGCTTTAGTTGAAATCTTAGCTTATAAGTTCCACTGCGTGGCACTGGTAAAGAAGTTTGGATGTAGCAGAATGGAGCTATCTTGATGTTTTTATAAAGTCGTTCCAATTGCGTCAAGGTGGTTTGCCTCTTGTTGAATACTACAATGAACTTAACTCTATATTTATGGAACTCAATAACTGGAGCCTAATGATATGACTTGTGCAGCAAATATTGAGAAGCAGAGAGCATAATTACAGAAGATTGGGTATACATGGTTCTTGCATGTCTCGACCGCAACTTAGATCGAGTTAGTAGTTGTGTTTTGGCTACCTCTCCTCTCCCAAGTTTGGAAGAGTCCTACTCACTAGTCCGTCGTGAAGTACAAATGCAAGTTATTATGAGTACAGAGGTCGTCTATAAGGTTTCAGCTTTGGCTGTCCAGAAGAATAACTCACGGTTAGCTATTTCAGCCCCTTCTACTAGGCCCTGCACCCACTTTCATGGCACTACACACAGAGTTTATGTTTACGGGAAACTACAAGATTATTTGGAGTGGTTCAAAAACTAAGCAAGCTGAAAAGAAGAAATCTGCTCAGGTTGCTACTGTTGATGCCTCGCCATTTCCTGCTACTCATTTATCTCTAGTAACTCTTTAGGAAAATTTAACCAAGATGACGATTGGAACTGGTAAAGATGGGGGGAGTTTTACTAATTCAGAGTTGCAGTCAGAATCGAGCAAATGAGTGGACCATTCTATACATCACCATCCAAGTTGGGCATATATTGATGTACCAACTTGAGGGGGAGAGTTGGAATATGAAAGCTAGAATATGAGATCATGGAAATATTTCCTTCTGGTTTGTATCCCAGTCTAGTTAGGATATCATATTTTTCCTTTTAGTAATAGGATTTTATATTCCTTCTCCGTTTTCTTCTATTGATAGGATTGTACACTGACACTGATGATATGACCATCTTCATCCAGAAATCATGCCAAAAACGGATGTTTGCATTGCCCAATTTCCATGAAATTCCCAAGGAAACCACTTAATGCATTGTAGTATGAGGGTTCATTTTGTTTGAGGCATATAAGAAATGGTCCCTTTGCAATATTAATCGAGAAATAAGGGCCAGAGACGATAAATTTCCTTAAATCTCCACCATAGCTTCAATAGAAAAGACTTCAGTTAGATATGAGAGACTATGAAATCCCGATACTCCTCCTCCGTATGTTAGACAGACTCTCTTCCCTCGGGTCCAATGCATGTTATATTCGTAATTTCCTATCAGCATCATTCCATAAGAACTTTGCAAATATGCTCTCAACTTTTCAATAATCTTAGGAGGCTTGAGTATCTGTAGAAGGTAGATTTGCATGGACAAGACATGGACGAGCACAGATTGGACGAGAGTAATTTTTGCTCCTGCAGACAGAATTATTTACCCAGCCTGTTATTTTCCCTCTAATCTTGTTTAGTCATCATAGAGGATGCCCTTCTTTTAACACCTTTATATACATAGGAACACCTAAATATGTGATGACATCTGTTGATGTTTAAATCAATGAGAAACTAAATTCTACGAACCGTTTGGAGGAGACGATTTTTATCCGGATGAAAGCACTTTAATTTTTATTTACTTTCTGCCCTGAGATCACTTCACATGTAGAAAGGAAGTTCATAACTGTGAAGGTTTGTCTTTTGTAACCAGTTGAGAAAATAATGTCATCGGCAAAACCCAAATGTGAAATCAGGTGATTGCAAATTAGGGGGTTTTTAAAAAAATAAATAAATAGAGGTTATTAAAAAAAAAAAAATTAGTTTTGAAAATTTCCTGAATTATTTCATCAACCATGGATACCCATTTCACCTAGACTCCTCCTCAGTACTCCAATTGGAATTTCATTAGCACCATTTTTTATTTTAGCATAATTTTTCCGCAGAGTTTGACAGGTGTGCAAGTCCAAGCTGTACCTATCATTAGCGAGTTTGCTGAATTAATTCTTCATCTTTCTATCAACTGATCAATATGAAACAAAAATTTGTAACGCACTTAATTTGGTTCCATATTGTCATCATTATTCTCTTTGTTGAGATATGTTAACAGATTCTCCCTATCCTTGGTTATTAAACTATGCTTCTTATATTGTTCTTAAAACTCTCAAATCACTCTTGGCTTCTCCTTTAGCTATTTTATGCCTAACATTATACCCGTTTTTACATTTTGATAAATTTCTTAAGCATTTTCTGTTAGCCGTACTAACCATTTGAACCTTTTCATTCCCCTCATGCATTTTCTTATTGAAGTGGGCTCTTGAGCATTAGATTCTCCTAAACCTTTTTAGCTAGGTCTCTGATGCAACTAGCAACCTCATTCCCCAAGAAGTTACTATCTCATCCTATCTTTGTTTTTCTCCCTTCGAAACTCCATCAATAGCAGTCATTTGTATTATACCCTTCACCCTAGAGGTTCTGCCGTCATATATCATGAACTTTAACTTCTTCGACATTTCTTTTCCTCCTTTTAATCACTACATCGAGCGTCACTGATCTATGCTGGTTACACTCTCACCAAGAAAAAACCTTACAATTGTTGCATCAAGCACCACTAACCTATGTGGCATTGTTAGGCTCTCACTTGTTACACCTCCATAAGGAATGATCTTTAAATTCTTGCATAACGACCTATTTACCTTCTGAGTGAATGAAATGTATTAACTTTTGTTCACTTCTAAAGTTATTAAGCGAGCCTCTCGTTTGAACACATAAAAACTTCCAGGTCTTGAAGTCTAAAATGGCATTTCCTTCATGAAGTTATCTATGTAGCGATGATGGTGGTAAACATTGTTGGAAGTCGAAATTGCTTTTATTTATTGCATGTGTGATTGATAGAATCGCATCTGATTTGAGTGTTTCGATATTCTTCCAGGAATCTCCTCAAGCGGCAAGAGTTAAAGTGCTGGCAAGCGGAAATGCTACTGAAAGGAGATTCAGGTTAGATATAATTGGCTTACTGCCATCCCATCTCCTTGCTCCAAATACATCTACTACTTTAATATTATTTCAGACTTCAAAGCTCATTACACTTTCTCAAAAGCCATCTCCTGTGTGTATTACGTACTTGTGTGAATTTTTATGCAATTCTGTCCTAGGCTATTAACTTTATTTTTCCTTCAACATAAGAAATAGTTTTGTAACTCGAAATCTAAAAGAAACTAATGACCTTAGTCACAAATTTGCAAAACGTGGTGGTGGGTGCTGTTTGCAGTATCTTGGTCTGCGACATTCCTAAGTAAAAATATTTCCAAAAATTCCCATCAAGAGAAATAAGAAATTTTGGTCTGCGATAGTGTTTGAGCTAAACAATGTCAGTTTTAAAATTGAAAGAAAGATATCTTCTGAAGAATATGAAGACGGCTAGGGACTGCTTTCATGGATAAAAAACAGACTTTCTTGCTAGAGAAGCACACTATATTTGTAATTAGAGTGACATTTTCATGTGGTCGAAACTAAATGTTACTGTATCCCAAGGACAATACTTCCAATTTTGACAACTCAAGTTGTCAGCTCCTCAATTCCTTGAAATGATGTTAACAAAGTACATTCAAAATGTGAAATTTATTACGATTTTAAGGGCACTGTTGGAATAACACCATCTTAGATGTGTGTGCTCTAAGGGAAATGGATTTCCAATAGGGTTTTCTTGAAACGAATCGAATTAGATCATCCCCCACCCCCCCCGGCAGAAGTTCAAAGAATGGTTATAAAAACAAAATTCTTGTCTGTCAATGCTACTAAATAACGGTATGTATTGCAGTGTTTGGATTGGAGGGAGTATATTGGCATCACTTGGTTCTTTTCAGCAAATGTGGTTCTCGAAGTCCGAGTAAGCAGTCATTATCCTCTCACATCTTAACCTACAGTCGACTTTAACTTACAGTCGACTTTACTTTTTTAAAATTTTAATGCAAACCTGCAAATGCAATCTTATGCTCTATCATTCGGCTCATGAAACTTGCATTCTCTTTTTTGCTAGGTTTGAAGAACATGGAGCTTCGTATATTCAAAGGAAATGCCCGTAGTGCATGCAATCCTTGTGCTACAAAGATGTAGGAGACCTTAGTTGTAGTTTCATGAATTTTCCAACAGTCTTGGATGGTTATTATTAATTTGGTTTTGCCTTTGCATCAATCAAATTTGTCTCTGCACTGATCACATTCATTAGCTGTTGAATCCTGGAGTATGGGTTGATGACTTTGGTCTTATGTTGAATTCTGTGATCTGCTTTGGGTCCCTTTGAGAGGTTCCTGAGGGGATTCGCTTTTAATGTAGTAAAACCTTATCATTATTTTAAGAAGCGGGGTTCTGGAGACTTGGCACACCACCCCAAATCGTCATTATTTCCTTGATTGTAAATGGATGGCCATTACAAAATGCTCCAGTTACTTTCACAAACCTCGATTGGTCAAAATCGATTCACAATGGGATCCGAATGTTAAACAAAAGAAAAGGTAAATAAAACTCGCCCATTCTTAATTAAACATGGGAGAAGGGGTGCCTCAACTAGGTCAAGGGCGGCTTAATGAAAAGCACAGGTCGATCTCTTGCTTTGATTGTCATCGTAAAAAAAGACCACATAATTGCTTCAATGTTTGCAATAAAAGAAAAGGGCCTTGTTACAACATAAAAGAGTAGTACTATGTCTTTTTTCACGTTGAGCAGAAATACAATTGTAACAGCAGCTAAGATAATGCAGGACCAAAGAAAGAAAAATCAAAGTTGATTTCAAGTCTAATCATTCTCTGCACACTGATTTCATGGCTAGCTTATTCTCAAGTGAATGGCCGATGTTTGATTTTATGATGCAGCTACCTTAATCAAACTTCCTACTCTAAAGTCAAGTATAATTCTCTTCCAATCGAAAACAAAAATGTTCGCCAATTATCACAATATAAAAATTTGTTTACGCACGGAATTCACAGGTGTGCTCTATTTTGGTCGACGAACTTAATTCTCATACGGAATTAGAATTGAAGTTTTAATTTTTACCTCATTACATACTGTACTCACTTATTTCGTTTATTTTTATTTTTTATTTTTTTCCCTTGGATCCCAATTGAGTTATGCAAGCCTAGAAGCTGGCCCGTGCGAGCTAGCGAGCAGCTCTCGCGGTAAAATTCAACGCACATAACTCGCCTTCGGGGCAAGCTGAATTATCTTTGTCACACGAGTCTTCGTAGTAAGGTTATAAACATTTATGTTATTGTGAGAATCAATTGTTCCAGGAAATCTGGACACGTAGTTCTGCATATTGCCTAACTGCGTACACGGTTCGACAGAAAGTTTAAAAAGGGACTTTCAAATAATATCACTATTCAAATTTAACACGTTCAATTCGATAAATATTTAGAGACGGTTGATTTTTTAATCTAAAGTATCACTAAACTTTGACCGTCCTGTTGAATATTGTTCAAACTAATGATGATGAGTGATTCTGAAAGTAATGGAAGTAGTCAACCATGAGAAAAACAAGCGAAAAAAATATGAGAACAAAAAAGATGGTCGAAGAATGGCCTAAACGACCGCCCAGGCTTGTGTTGCAATTACAAGGGCAAATTTTATTTATGGGCGGGCGGCCGCCCAATACAAAAATATACGCATTGGGGGTTTTGAATTATGGTGTCTTTTCATCAAGCTTTTCACTTTTTTTGCTTTTTTTTTTTTTTGGCACATTTCCTTTCATGATGATTGATGTTATATAAATAGGGATAGTTTTTATGTTAGAAAACATATCACAAATATCAAATTGATACGCCTATATCCAAATCGAAAGATCAAATTAAGTTTTATATGTTTGTTCTAAAAGTTCATTTCCAAGTTTGGTTTTGCTTGATTTTAACTTGGATTAAGGTTTGTTTACTCCTGCAAGCTATTTGTTATTCAAACCTTCAATCACTTTTTCTGTGGCGGCAAATATCGTTTGAGGACGCGATTCATAATCGTGTACAAAACTTTCCATTTTGGCGAAATTCTTGTTACTGGTTTTCTTGTTCATTCATCAACTTTTCTCAACAATCTCAAACGATAATTTCAACAGGAGAATGAGACAACCATGGCTATAATAAAGTTGATGAATCAAGACCTTGTGAGGCTTGGCAGATTCGACGGGTCAAACTTTACAAGTTGAGATGACAGATTGAAATTTCTTCTTACAACCTGGAAGATTTTTTATATCTTGGATTCAGACGACGCCATTGCCGGAACCAACCACAAATGACACCGATGAAACAAGAGCTGAAAGGAAGAAGAGAGATGAAGATGAATTGATATGTAGAAGACATATTCTGAACACACACACACACACACTCTCTCTCTCTCTCTCTCTCTCTGATCGCCTCAATGATCTCTACACAAATCTCACTTCGACAAAGGAGATATAAGAATTGTTCAAAACCAATACAAGGTCGAGGAGGAAGGTACCAATAAGTTTCTGATTTCTAAATATTTTGATTTCAAATTTTTGGATAACTTGCTATTGTTAGGACAAGTACAAGAGTTGTAAGTTTTTGTCAAAAAAATGAAGGCTATGAAAATTAATTTTCCCGAAACCTTTCAAGTTGGTGCAATCATTGCGAAATTGCCATCTTCATGAAAGAGTTATAGGAAGAAAATTATTCACAGTTCTAAAGATAATTTTTTGGAAGAGATTTCAAAGCATCTTCATATAGAGGAAGAGTCAAGGACACTAGATGAGAATGAACATTCTTGTAATGGCACTTCCAAAGTCCATGTCGTGGATCAACCAAACAAATACAACAAGGATTCCAAGAAGAGTAAATCAACAAAACCAACAAAGATAAAAAGAAATTCAAAATTTCTTGTTATATGTGGAGCAAACTCGGACATTATGCTTGGGATTGTAGAAATCGTAAACAAACAACGTAAGAATGTAAAGTGAACTCTATTGACAACATCATTACTACCGTGAGCATTGTGAAATCGATCAAAGGAAAGGTTTAAGAATGGTGGTATGATATTTGTGCCACCGTATATGTGTGCTATGATATATTCCTTTTCAAAACCTATCAAGAAATAGATGACGAACACATTCAAATGGGGAATGAAGTTCAATCAAATGTTGTTAGCAAAGAAAGCACAGACTTACAATTCACGTTCGACAAACAGATCACACCAATAAATGTATTGCATGTACTAGATATGAATATAAATCTTGTAAGTGGTGATTTGTTGGGCAAACCGGGAATTAAATCCACATACGAGTCTGGCAAACTTAAACTTTCCTGAATGGTGTATTTGTAGGGAAAATGCTATTTTAGTGATGAAATGGTCAAACTTTGTACTATCGACAATAATATCAATAAAACTATAAATTTAAATTATGTTGTTGAGTCTATTTATTTATGGCATGATAGACTAGGATATGTTGGCTTTTTATTTTAAAAATAATGATTAAAACAGAAATGATTTCATGTGAAAACATAAAATATAATAAATGTGAATTATGTGTTAAGTCTAAAATGATTAAGAAATATGTTCATAGTTTTGAAAGGAAATCTATACTTAATTCATTCCGATATATGTGAATTAAATAGAATGTTAATTGGAGGGCGTAATAGATACTTCATATCATTCATAGATGATCGTTCTAAGTTTTGCTATATATACTTGATGAAACATAAGGATAAAGCCTTTAACATGTTTAAGATATATAAAGCAAATTAGAAAATCAATTAAATAGAAAGATTAAAATTCTTACAAGTGATAGGAGAGGTGAATACTTTCTCTAGTGAATTTAATATTTTTTGTGAACAACATGACATAATACATCAATATAATGCACCTAGAACACTCGAACAAAATGGTTTGGCCGAGAGAAAGAATATGACACTAGTTGCAATGATAAATATTAGATTATTACATGCTAAGTTACTGATAACTTATGGGGTGAAACTTTATCAAGTGTGTGTCACATGGTTAATATGGTTCCTTCTAAAAGATTTAAGTTTTATTCATATGAATTGTGGAAATGGAGAAAACCAAATATTGATTATTTCAAAGTTGTGGGGATGTCTTGCTTATAGTAAGAACACGGATCGTAAAAGGACTAAGTTGAGTCCTAAAGAGACCAAATACGCTTTTGTAGGATATGCCCAAAATAGCAAGGCGTATCGTTTATTAAACTTGGAAGCCAATGTTATTATTGAATCCCGATAGGTAGAGTTCTTTGAGAATATGTTATCTTCAGAGAATAATTCTCTAAAGGATCCTCAAGTGTAAATTCCTAGTTCTGCAAGATTACAAGTAGGAAGGAAGAAAGTGTTAGGAGCAAATGAATTATATACTATCGACTTATTTCTTTCTATTTAGTTGAGGGAAATGAGAAGAGTGTCACAAAAACTACTCCGTATGTTCTTCAAGTAGAATCGATCATAAAACTTATCAAGAAGCAATATCATCTAGAGATACCACCTTTTGGAAAGATGCTGTAAATGATGAGATTGATTCAATAATATCAAACAACACTTAGAAATCAGTCCAATTATCACCTGGATCAAAACTTATTATAGGCTGTAAATGGGTATTTAGGAGGAGGTATAATGTGGACAATACTCTTAATACCTTTAAATCTAGGTTAGTGGCCAAAGGGTATCGACAAAAAGAAAGAATCGATTACTTTGACACGTATGCACCAGTTGCACGAATAACATCAACCAAGATTATATTTGCTTTAACTAAAACTATGATTTGCATATACATCGAATGGATGTTAAAACGACATTCTTAAACGAGGATCTTGATGAGGAGGTCGATATGAAACAACCGAAAATATTCCGAAAATGAGGATAAAGTGCGTAACTAATAAAATCCTTAAACGGATTAAAATAAGCGCCAAAGAAATGGCACGAAAGGTTTGACTTAGTAATAATGTCTTTTGGATTTAAACATAATAGTGTTGATAAATGTTTATATTCAAAAGTACGTGATAATCATGTTATACTCATTTGCTTGTATGTGGATGACATGTTGATTGTGAGCAATCAAATGCAAGGTATAAAAGAAACAAAGAAGTTTAATAAAAAAATGAAAGATTTTGGTCAAGTTGATAACATACTTAGTCCTTGTTTGAGGCCAATTTTGAGAGAAAAATGCATTTTTGAATAGTGAATTTTTGAGAATGTGTAGTTAAAAAAATTAAGGAAAAAAAATTCGATTTACATGTAATATTAGTTTATTAGAGAATGTGTGGTTGAAAATGAGTTTTGAAAAATGAATTTCAAATAAATAGGTCTCAAACAACCACTAAGTATCACAAACTCACCAAGCTAGTTGGGCTTATATGTTAAGCCAATCACATTATGTTGAGAATGTGATTAATAAGTTTAAACACTTGAACATTAAAGAGGCTAACACTTCATTTGATCCAAGTTTGAAACTTGTAGAGAATGAAGGAAGAGTTGTAGTACAACTTGAATATGCAAGTGCTATCGGGAGTCTAATGTATGATGTGCAATGTACATGACTCCACATAGCATTTGCAATTAGTGAACTTGGTCAGTTTACTAGCAATCCAAGTGAAGAACATTGGAAGGCCGGGAGGGTTCTTGGTAATTTGAAGAAAACCAAGGATCAAGGTCTCCAATATTCTAAGTTTCTGGCAATCCTAGAAGGATTTATCGATGTTAGTTGGATATCTAGTGTTAGTGAGAATAAATCAACATCAGGTTGGGTATATACCCTTGAAGGAGGTGCAATCTCTTGGAAGTCCAAGAAACAAACGTCTATTACTCACTCAACTATGGAATCCGAATTTGTGGCATTGGTTGAAACCGAAAAAGAAGCTGAGTGGCTTCGAAATTTAATGTATGAAATTTCATTGGGAGAAATGACTAATTCTTCCATATCTATCTTGTGTGATAGTCAAGCCACTTTAGCTAGAGCATACAATGAAGTGTATAATGATAAGTCTAGACATATGAGTCTAAGACATGAATATGTAAGGAAATTAATCAAAGATTGAATAATTTCACTTACGTAAAGTTAAATGAGAATTTAGCTTATCCATTCACCAAATCGCTCACAAGGGAATTAGTACGGACAACAACAAGTAGGATATGGTTAAAACTCCGTAATCCATCAATGACAACAACCCTACCTGACTAAACTAACAAGTATACTTCGGGTTCAAAGAGTAACAACAGGCTATTCAATAAGTGGATAGATTATGCACTTAATAAGTGCTGATTGTCACGAATATGAGGGTTAAGTTTCAATAACTTTTAATAAAGTTTAAATCGATGGATTAAGTATCTCTAAAAGTGACAAAGATACCGTAAGAACTTTACCTATATAAGCTTTGAGGTGGTGCCGCTTCAATAGAGAGTTGGATTTTCTCTCTTCAAAGTTTATGAATAGGAGAAGTGCAAGGCCATAAGAGCACTAAATGAGATTGTGTGGAACTTAGAACACTTGATACTTGTATGTGTGATTTCATTGATCATCACAAGAAATAATAGGTTCAAAGTTTTTTGTGAGATTTATACCAAGGTTGGATTTAAATTGAAGATATTCATACTCTATGCATAAGTGTCGTTAAATTTGAGTTTGTATTCATTTTATATTTGAATAAGTGGGGGATTGTTGGATATTGTTCAAATTAATAATGAGAAGTGATTTTGGAATTAATGGAAGTTGTCAACCATGAGAAAAACAAATGAAAATAAAAAGTAGTGAAGATCAAAAAATCGCCTGGGCGACCGCCATTATACCAAAAATGACATTTTGCAACACGCAAAAGACAATATTCGTTGATTAAATGTTGTTAAAGGGATCTATCGCAACATTTTAGCAAGTGAATGTTGCTATTGGCTAACATAATTGAGCTTTCGCAATATTTTCTAAATAAATGTTGCTAATGTTGCATTTTACAACATTTTATAAATGTTGCGAAAAGTCTAAGTTTTTGCAGTGTTTTTTTAACGTTGTTGAAATCTGGTTCTATAGCAACGTTCAGTGCATGTTGTTGAAACTCTCAATATAAAATCTTTTGCAACGTTTATTGATTATTACGAAAGATTATTTTGTGCAACGTTTTTTAATTGTTGTGAAAAGTTCACTTTTTGCAATATTTTCTTAACAGCGCGAAAAATTTTATACTTTTTTTTCAAATTAAATTATATACAACTCAAATGATAAAAACCAAAAATAACCTAAACCCTACCCTAATTCAGGCCTCCTTCCATTCACGCCTCTCTTCTCCCAATCTCTTTCAAATTGATTCCCTATCTGTTCATCGGAAACCCCTAAATCATCTCTCTGTAACAGTAACTGTCAATTCAACGTAAATTTACAGATCCATTAGTAATTTTTTTGCAATCCTAACAAAAATGTCTTCTATCTTCAACGGCGATGAGACTGCTCCCTTTTTTATCTTCCTCGGCGCCGCTTCTACCCTCGTCTTCTCTTGTATGGGTGTGGTGTATAGAACGACGAAGAGTGATGTAGCTGTCACTTCGATGGGAGTGATGAGGCCGGAGCTGGTGATCAGGACCGACCCTGAGGCCCAAAAGTGGAGGGGGCCTATTTTTTGTCCTCCCCCCCCCCACCTTTCTTTTTTTTTCGCTAGGCCCAGCCCAACCCAACACCACAGGGCCTCAGATTTGGCCCAAGTTTTTTTTCAATAACCTAGAATCAAGGTCTCATTCAATCCCGTCTCCACCATTTGGCGAAGATTTTTCCCTACCTACAAGCTACAAGGCGGCTACACTGAATCGATCGACTGGAGACTGGGACTGCTGCGGGCCTGTGGCCCTGCCGACTGCCTGTACTGTGGTTACTAGTTAGTAGTAGTTACGCTGCAGCTTTCGGTGTGTCGTGTGTGTGTGAGAGTAGAGAGTGCTCAAATTTGTGAAGGTTTCTTCAAGAAGGTGCGATTTGCATCAAAATAGCGTCGCTGCGTCAGTATAATCTTACAAAATCAGTACATTTAAGTTTTTATACTGTGTAATTTTCACACGATTTCGAGTTATTCTAATAGCACTGCTGAATTTTACGTGTTCATTAATCGTGTTTCTAGTAGTTCTCTTAGTAATCTTGCAGCTTCAATGTTTTTGCTGCTGTTATTGGGGTTAAAAATCTTATTATGTGCTGTGTGCAATTTTTGAACCGTTCTATTCTTTATTTGCATATATCATTTGTCGGGGTGATTAACGCTTAACAGCTTAAGTTGAGTATATTGTGTCTGTGAATCAAATGCCAAATTCAATCAGTAGAATTTTAGAGGTCATTGCAGATTCTATTAATTTCTTTGTATTAGTTCAAAACACATATATAGGCATAACTGTTAAGTGTACACCATGCTAAAATTATTTGGCATTGCCTTTGTTGAATTTTTGGTAAAGCCTAATCTGTTTTAGGATGATCAGTTGATTTACATGATACCATACTGAGATGTGTGAAACGGCTTGCTTATTATTTCGATAGATGCTGTAGACTGCGAGGATTCACTAGTACATAGTTCACATACCTTTCTTTTCTAATGAGACAACTTTTGACAAGACGAGTCTTTATGGGAAATGACATTAATCCTTGTTTTGTACATGTGAACTTTTGATTTCAGGCTTGTGAGATCCAACGGTGGAATAG
>CAIGRP010120418.1:0-22289 GCA_903798385.1 Fraxinus cuspidata
AACACTTGGTAGAAACATGTGATGACCTTTAAATATTTAGAGATGATAAAGTTTATCTTTTGACATTATGAGTTTTGAGTTCTTGTTTGGTATGATTATTTGGTACAATATGTCTACTATTAATCAAGCAAGAAAAATGATGCAAAGTGAGGACATGTATATTAACGTTGCTATTAGATATTTGAAGTACTTATTTTATTTTTTGAAACATTTCGACAAGTTGAATTTGAATCTGACAAGATTACATCTAAAGAAATTGTTATTCAAATGAAAGTTGAACATAGATTTCATGCAAAAATGTATTATTTATGAAAAGAAGCACTTTGATGAAAATTTCAATAATGAGATAACACATTTAACCAATAATTGTTTCAAGTCGAATATTTCTTATATACCTTGATGAGACTCTTTATTTACTTAAGTTAAGGTTTGAACAATTTCAAAAAAAAATATGAAAATACTTTCGATTTAAAAAAAAATGGAAGACTACAAATGATATTTCCTTTAAAGTATGAAATTATTATTTTTTAATAATCATTATTATTATTAAAAAATTATAGGGTCTCATATTTGAAGCTGGCCTAAGGTCTCTAAGATCTTAGGATCGACACCTTTTTAAACATGATATTTATTTAGGGGACCTACTTCAAAGATATTTGAAAATATTGCCTCAGGAAAGATAAAATCTATGGACAATGACGTACGTGTAGCCAAAATCGTCATATTGGCCCCTGTGACTGGGTTGGTATGATTTTAACTTGATAATAATTAATGTTAGGTATGAAGATTTTAATGTCTGACTAATTAAAGTTATTGGACAAAGACGCCTCTTGTCCAGTCTGAGGGGTCCTATATGAGATCTTTCATTAGAAAAGGGCCCAAAACATAATTTTTCAATTCAAACTTTAATATCGAATGTTAAGAAACGTGATGTGTCATGTATATTCAAACGATCTTGATTGAGTTTCTTTGTTGTTTTTTTATTTTTATTTTTTCAATTTATTTAAGAGACGTTTACAAATTAAAAGAAAGTCGATTAACAAATGGAAGATTTAGCGACCGAACAAACCTTAGTTTCGGGTTTAAGAAATTAGGGATAGAAATAGGATAGCTCATATTGATTTTATTTGTCAGATTTATATGCCTGAAAACATACAAAATATTTTCTTCACTGTGTGATCGGTGGAAAGCAAAAAGAAAATTTATTTATACATATAAACATAATTTACTTTCATACTTAGATTTTTTAATTGGCCTTATATATCAATAATTTGACAAATATGAGATATTTCCATTGGGTAATTAGTATATTATAACATATTTTATCAACACTAATATGAAAATAAATATCAACCATACAATATTAAAATAAACAAATTCATTATCTAAATTATTCGAGAATGGAGGCCAACCAAATTGAGTAGCCTAGTACTTGAATAGCTATATAAAAAAATGCCATGAATTTAATCTTTTCCTCAAAACTTTAGAGTGGAAAAAGTCATTTTCTCACACCTTTCTCTGCATCCGTATTCGCTTTTATACGTTCATCTCTACAACAAAAGAAGAATACAATTCCACCAACAATTATGATTACTACGAGTACTACAACTATAACAAGGAATAATCTATTTAAAGAGCTTATAGAATCCATTTTCCGTCGTGTAAAGATTAAAATTTCATTAGAAGGTAAGTAGCGAAAACGAGATTGAAAATACTACTTTAGTATGAATCAAAAGATAAAAAAGAAGGAGATGGAAAAGATGAAGAATTTTTCTAGGATTTCTCAAACCTTTTATAAAGAAGATTGATACGAGGATTTTTCCTTGTGTATTCTTTTAATTAATTATCATTATGGCTACATAAATATGTTGCATGCTTTTATTATTTGTCTATTTAAAACATAATATTGCTTGGCTAGCCAGTGGTATTCCTTTGCTTGCTCGTGCATCAAATTATCGCTACTTTTCGAATTAGTTAATCTCTCTCTCCCATAGAAATTTTTGAGAGGTAGAATGAGAATGGGACAAGGTCAAGAAAGAGGAAGAAATAAAATATCTTAATTTTTCATTCATTCATTTATTTATTTATGTACATATGTTTAAATATAATTTAAATCTAAAAAAAATAAAAATGAAATGAAAAAACAATAGTTGGGATGGGTTCGAGGCAAAGATCATGTTTTCCATTCCCGTCCAGATTTTTAGGACGGGACATGGCACTTTCTAGTCACTCTCTCTCTCTCTCTCTTATACAAACTTGTGTGTGCACGGGCATATAGAGAGTGTTTGACCTGCATTTATTGACATGATATGGATACTTTTAGATTTTAAATTTAATTCTTAGAAACTATCCTCAACCACTTATAATCACGTATTAGACATTTTAAAAAAAAAGGCAATATTTTCACGTTAATTAAGAAAAAAAATTATCAAAACATATTTAAAAATAAAAAATTGCTTAAAAATAACTTTATAAAGCCTTTAGTGTCCTACATATTACCCCCAGCGATCCAATGTTATGGTCGAGCAGATGATCGGACCAACGTAAAGACGACCACCACTTGGAGCCGAAGCCTAGGTATATCCTGACCCATCAAGAATTTAAATTGGATCCTCTTTGTGCAAAGTCACATTGTAGACCAACTATAGTTTGGCTTATACTTTTATAATCTGTATCACTAGTCCTCTTCGAGCCCATATGCAGCTAACGATGGAGTATGTATTAAGGGAACGTTTGATTGCAAGAGTGAAATTTGAGTGGAAAGAAAATGAATTTTAAAGAATTGAATTGCCTAAAATTGTTTTCTTGGGAATTGTCAATTAATTGTGTTTGATTAGTATAATTTTCCACGCGAAAAATATTAAAATTTTGAATTTTTTTATATTCGTCTGGCTTTGTTTTACATGAAAATTGTCCATTAAAAGGATATAATATGTTACAATTTGGGATATAATTTGTTTTCATTGCAAAAAAAAAAAAAATTAATTAATTAATTGATTTTCCTCAAATTCATTGAATTGACACCGTGTGAACCAAAGCCAAGAAAATGAATTGCCACCCAAATTTTACCAATCAAACATGTTTTTTTAGAAAAAGATGGAATGACATTTCTGACGTCCATGAAAATGATGCCAAATCAAACATGGCCTAAGAGTTACAAGGACTATGGTGAGGAAGACTTTTCACAAGAACTTAAAAGCATGATGACGATAAGCACTCCATCTTCCCTATTTACACGATCGAGCACGATAACTTCATGAATTGAAAATTTACTTTTGACTACATATACATCTAAGACTTAATTTGAATGTATAATAATGGAAATAGTGCTTTCATATTTATTGCTTTGACGATTCTTCTATCTTTTCCATCAAATGTGATTTTTGGAGAGAATGGTATTACTTCTTTCTTTTAACCCTCCCACTAAATTTAGGTGAAGGCCTAAAATTCCTGTTTGGGCATTAATGGCGTTTTAAGGGGGGGTGCTGGGGGTTAGGCCCAATAACCAAAATTACTACTTGATTTGGAAATTTATCATGGGATGTACAGAAAGCCCAAGGTCCATTATGAAAGTGCTTCGGGAGAATGGCCCATGAAAGAATAAATTAAAAAGAGTAATTAATTAAGATCAATTTGACAAAACTTCTGCTTTTACTTCTTTTTCTCATATAAGAACTTTCTGAAAAAATTATCACAGCCAGCTTCCTCTAAAGCTCTTTTAAACTATAGATAAAAAACTTTCAAAAAATTATCCCATATTCAAAAGAAGCTTATTAATCCAAAAATAATTTTTAACTTTTCAAAAATTTGTCAAACATGCCCTTAAAATTGAGCAACTATAAATACCTTTTGACAAATTGAAAATGCTTATAAGCACTAATTTGGCAAAAAATAAAAAGGCTGGGCAATTCAACTTTCGAATTTTTATATAAAATACTTATTGTCAGAACTTACGACAGCAAATATCCTCTAAGTGCTTGTACCCGTATAAAATATGTTTTTCATTTGCTCGATTCGTTAAACAATAATGTTTTTTACGATATTATTGTAAATATCGTTTAAACTTTATAGATCAAGTAATTTAATAAAAATATTGTACGTTAAATTGAACAAAATTGTTCGTGATAATTGAAAATTCTTGTCAACATACCCATCATCCGTCCATAAATAGTAAAAATTAGCTTTCCTCGAAATTTCTATCCTATTTTCTGGCGAAACAAGAGGTCAGATCCGCTGTCTTATTTTTCAAAGTCCAAAAGATAAGCGTGTTTACATGCAACATGTTTAATTATTGATTAAATTAATGTCAAATTAAGTGATTGTCATTAACTAGTAGACTTAGACAGACAATTATATGACATAATCTGGTGTCCTAAAGTACCTTTGTATTAATAAAATGAAGCAATAATAAAATGTATGGTTTGCAACTCCTTAATCAAAAGTATGAACTCCCTAGCCACAAATTATAAAGTATAGCCGGCCATTGACTTGACTTTTCTCAATTTGTACCTTCTAATTAATAATAATCTAAAAAGATTTGATTCTAACGTTTAATTTCTCATTTTCTTTTAGGAGAAATTACAATGTTGAGCCTAAATCTATCGCGCCGATAAGAAACTGGCCCTCCAACAATTCTCTATCAATAATCTTTTTTTTTCTTTTTTGGTGGAAATTTATAAAACAGAATTATAACTTTTTACTTAATTTTACGCTTCTCAAGTTCTTTCAATAAACCGTATACAAACATGACTTCAACAATAGTGAATTTGATTGTGTTAATTCAAATACGACGTAGTAAGACTTGAGATTCTAATTTAAAGAATAACCCAAACTTTTATATGTTGTGTATTATTTTCATTGTTATTCCAAGGATTTACTTTAACATGCTTCCAATATTGGATGATAGCCCATTTGAGAATATCAATTCAAAATACATATCCTCATCTAATGAACTTTGTCATAATTAAAATTTAATATTAAATGTCAATTTTGTTAAGAAGATTAGCTCAAGCCATTATATGTAGAATCATCGTTGGTCGATGCGAAATTTGTCGTTATCGATTAGTCATAGATTTCTTTTATTATTATATTCATTGTCTGTAGTGTTTGTCAACATTCACAACCCAAGAAGTGACGGCACTTTCCGGCCATTCATAAAGTGTTTCTTTGAAAGAGGGAAAAAGAGGTGTACATGCACGACTTTCTTGAGAATAATTAGGATCCAAAGGCACAATATGGCATTAAGACAAAAGCTGGTGTTAAGTAAAGAGAAATATTCAATAAAAGATTCAAAATTGCCCTTTACTACCCTTTTGGGGTGACCGATTTAGTGGAGTAGGGGAACGCGAAGACCAAATGTCACGAGTTCGAATCCCCTGTCAACACTTCTTCGATCGAATCCGTCGCACCGATCTTGTATAGTACAATTTACTTCTCCTGTGTGGTTGTTGGCTACTGCACATGGAGTGGGGTATCTAGTGCACACTCACAGTGGTGTGGTCGGGCCTCCGCTGGCTGGTAGCGGCTGCGGGTTCCTACGTTAATAAAAAAAAAAATTGCCCTTTACTTTCATACTCATAAGTTAGAAGTATAGCTTTGAAGAAGTGATTTAAGATCTTTCAATTCTATACTGTATATGAATCGTTTTCAACAAGCAAATTAGAGACATATTTGTATTACAAAGATTTAATTAGACCCATATTCTCGTTTTTGAAGTTATTCAACAAAATTTCTCTAAAGAACAAATAATTG
The DNA here is from genome assembly GCA_903798385.1 of Fraxinus cuspidata. Lineage (NCBI taxonomy): Eukaryota > Viridiplantae > Streptophyta > Magnoliopsida > Lamiales > Oleaceae > Fraxinus > Fraxinus cuspidata. The sequence goes on from CAIGRP010120418.1 coordinate 5,752, forward strand.
AAGAGGTATTCAAAGATCATCTAGGTTCGTGCAGATGACAGGACAGTTAGTGGACGATGTACATGAATCTCTGTGACCAATATTGGCAAATTGAATTAATTATGAATCCCTAAATTGGCAAGTTTGTGGGTGCAGGTGGACAACGACAAATGAAGGTGACATTGATTTTGTCGAATGACCAAAGTTATGAATGCTAAAATAGTGAGACTAGGTCAAACGCATCACCTTGGAATTGGGACCCATAAATCTTGGAAATTGATCCCCTCCATCCATCTCATTTCACTCCATTGGGTTCTTTTAGTTTTTCTTTATAGGTACAGTTATTTTTTTTTTCTTTTTTGGAAAATCATTTTACTTTTGAAAGTAATGCTTGCTTAACAAGAAAGTTCAAGATTTATTTCATTCGGTATCAAGAATTTACTGATTTTTGTTGCTACCACTATGGATGTATGAGTGTTAAATTAAGCTTTAGAATTTACTTCTACTATATCAACTTTCTAATCTCGACTAGTTTGTATAAAATTTTTACTATTCGAGCAAGTTTTTCAATTAAAAATTTGTCAATAAATTTACCACTTAGATAAATGCTATGTGTTAAAGGTCAATCATATTGCTTAGATTGATGTCTAATATGAGATTGTCAATAGAAATATTAAATTGGTCAACAAACTATATTATGGACGGCAAAAAAAATCGTAGAACACGTTTGTTGAAAAATCTCCCAACTAATCGTATAGATGACTAAGAGATCAAAGTATATCTAGAAAATTAAACTAAAAAGCCAATGCTTGAGGTTTTCTCTTTGATCGACCCTTGTCTTTTACTCTCTACGCATTGATTGGTTTTTATTTATAAATTAGGTTAAGCAAATGTCCATTGGATTAAAATAAATGACATGTACTCCACGACATGGACAGGGTCCATTTTTAATGAAAAGCCAAACATTTGGGGGGCGTTTTGCCCCTTAAACGACCCCATGAAGCAAATATTATTATATTTTCCTACACTAATAATTTCGTGGTTAGGATAGTCCAAATGACATTAATTATATTTTTAGTGGGTTCCCGTCAAGGTGACGTACTTTTCATTGGTTATTTAGGTGCGTCGGCTCATGGAATTGAATAAAAAAGACTGGAAAAAAAATGTAAGATTTTTGTACCGTTGAATCACTTCATTTAAACGTTTTACTGTAGAAAAAGGTACAAACTTTTTATCTGATTGTGCATTCAACATGATTTCTTGTACGGAGCATAGATGTAATTGAACGCATAACACGTAAACAAGTGAATGGTGAAATTTAAAATATTAAAAAGATAAATTTATTTATTTATTTAAATTATATCAAGTAGATCTTTAGTGTCGGGCTGCGAATTGTGCAAGCGGGTAGTGTGGCTACACTTGGAAAGGAAAATAGGAACAAAAAGGGAGAATCAATTTGTTTTATTAGTCTTAAGCGAAGGTTAATTGAATAGGAATTAGTAATTATTGAACCTAATAGGACCCATCACATTGGACTTTTAGCATTGGAATGCTTCATCCAAGTTGCTAATTAACCATTATTAAATTTTTAATATTAATTAATTAACCCTAACACGTGAATTCATGTGAAGTGGGTCATCCATGTTACTCCAACTTTGCCATATCCTTTACGTGTTGAGAGAAAATCCTTTTAAATTATTTAATCTTTTAATTAAAAGTTATTTAATACGAGGACATATATTAAATTAAAAGTTATACAAGAAGTATCCTTTAAACCTTTTTTTGATAATAGTTTATTCTAACCCACTATGAAAGGAAAATATAAAATTCGTAATATGGATCAATCTCTCTCACCTTTTCTTGGACAATAGTAAACCCATTATATCAATCACTATAAATATTTGATAATCCTAATTAAATAGGAATAATAACTTGCAAAAATTATGTAAAATATTCACAAAAGAAACAACTTTCTCCAACTATAATGAAGAAACAATAATTTCTAACAAAAAATGGCACAAAATGGGTTCATGTTGGAAACAAACAAATATAATTAAATAAATAATAGATATGACTATAGAAGTTTCGGAACATAAGTGTCTTCTCGTTCAAGTCGAAACCAATTTCGACTCGCATGTGTCAAACTTAACATTTCGATATTTGCCTTGTTACTGGAATATATTTACCTACTATATTGGAAAGGATTTGAGACGAGAAAATACTCCGTTCTTGCCCCGAATTATCTCATATGGCTACAAAGTAAGAAAATACATATACCCACTATATTTTAAGATGCTTTAACATATCAAAGATGGGTTCAAAAGGTGCACACAAGTCTCCAGTTCCACTTTATTCTTAGTACCAAAACTTGGAATTCATTTAGGAATTCTAAGCAAAGTATCTCTTTTTATATTTCGACATGTTTATATTGGCAAATATTTGTGAAAAGTTTATGTTGAATTCCTTTCTCATTCCACATCAAATGGATGAGCTGTGCCCAAAAAGTAATTAACTAAAGCAACATAAATATCTTATCTTCATTTTTTCTTATTAAATGATATCCCAACAAAAAGGTTACATGAGTGCTTAGTTTATGCTAAGCACTGTACTTAGGTGACTAATGTAGTTTGTTTGCCACCTAAACATGATGCTTAGCATAAACTAAACACGGTACTTAAGAGATCAAATTCGCGTGTGTGTATATATAATTACGATGATTAATCTCGGAACGAAAATATGACTCTTTAATTAAAAAACTCTATTTTCTAATTATAAAAAATACTTCGTTTTTGCATTCTAATTTTAAATTACACCCACAATGACCACACAACAAATATTTTTTTAAAAGGAATCTTGACAAGACCTTCAACTACTAAATGTTTGAGCTCTGCGTGACTATTTATTATTTTTGTGATAACGGGTCAATGTTTTTAACATTTTTTAATTTTTCAATCGACTGTTATATATGATTGTTTAAAAATGTTACAAGAACATAGCTTTGTCCATCACCCAGTACGTAAAATTTGACAAGTCCTATTATTTATTGGGAAATGAACCCCTAATGTTAATTCCCACCCATTTTCTAGGTCAAATTTTAATTTTTCATCATAAGGGTACATGACATGGGCTTTTTTCATTTGTTCGGATTAAAATCAGATTTTAATCCAAATCAAAGTCAAATAGTCAATGTCAACTACATCTTTCATGGATCCCACAACTTTTCAACCACATATTTCAAAAACTTCTATCAAAATCTACTAAAAATCTAATTTAATATCCACCGAACACCCTCTATATACTCCTAACGTATTGGAGAAGTCAAGTAATTTAGTAGTTGTTTCTAAATAATTTTTTTTTAATAATTTGAAACAAGTTTGAATATTTTAAATCTTCAATTTTGTTTTTAAGAAACTAGGAGTGTCTACCAAACTCCCATCGAATTGATGACTTGTATTTTGTTTTCTTTTAATATATGATTAATTGGAGCCAATAATTGGCATAAACATGTCTATTGTTTTTCACTGCACAAATCGTTCTTATCGTTTCACTTTTGAAATTTGCGGCCTCGAAAATCACCCTTGCTTTCTCAGTTCGTCCATTTTATTCATCAAATGGTCGCATGTAGTCCGCCTATGTAATTAGCCCAAGGATAATTTGGTCGCACTAATTTGTCATATTTTTCTGGAAATTTGAGGTTCGACGAGCTTAAACACAATTCGAGATTTGTAACTCAACATGAATCTTGAGTTTTTGGTGACATCTCGAATTTTCGAAAAAAAAAATATTTTGAAAATGAGGTTTGACATGCTGAAGCAAAATTTAAGATTCACAACTCAACAAAAATCTAGAATTTTGGGTGACATCTTGAATTTTTCACAAAGTTGAGTAAAAAGCATTTCTGAAAATTCCAGACTTGACATACTAAAATAAAATTTGAAATTTGCAACTCAACAAAAAACTCGAGATTAACCATCAACTATTCAAACATGTCTTTAGGCATCTTGCATCATCAACTATTTCTTTTCAGTTAACCAAAGTAAAGAAAGAATGCCCAAATGCTATATATTGTAAATGAAAAAGAATTGAAAATGTTATATGTTATATTGTCATGTAATGTCTATTACAATACAAAGAAGAACATATCCTAAAATAAATACCGTTAAGCATTTATTCCTGTAAATAATTCTTGGAAATCAGGAAGTAATTAAATACTAGTTATGACTTAAAAAAAAAAAAAAGAGAGTCCAAAGAATTAACTATATTGAAAAGGAATTGGGATGAAAAAGTTTTCCAATCTCTCACGAAATTGTCCCGTCCCTTCGGGAAATTGGGTCATTGACCGGGATGGGGACACGGTCGTGGATGAGGATGGGGAACATGAGTCCACCCGTTATTTTTATGTTATGAAATTTTAGTCTGTATTAAAAAATAATAATAAATAAATGAGGTGGTAAATATAATATCTTTATCTCCGTCTCTATCATTGCCCTCACCCCATCTCCTAAAATTCTTGTCGACGGGTAACAAGAATGATTTTCTACCTTGTTCCGCTCTATCCGGTTACCATCCCTAGAAGAAATGTCATGTTGACAAATTATAACTACTTAAACTAGTATATAAATTTCAAGATCGAGTTAACAACTTGTATATAATCGATTGATTTTAAGATGTTTTAATATATCAAAGATGAGTTCAAAGGTTTAAGGCAAGTCTCTAGTTCCACTTTATTCTTATTACCAAAACTTCAATGCATTTCGAGATTCTAAGGCAACTATCTCTTTTAATATTTTCAACACGTTTATATTGACAAATGTAAAAAGTGCGTTGAATTCCTTTCTCATTCCACATCAAATAAATGTGGCATAATGTGTGCCCAAATAGATGTGGTAATTAACTAAAGCAACTTAAATATTATATTATCATTTTTTCTTATTAAACTATGTCCTTTCAAAAGGGTTACAGGATACATACACACAGAGAGAGAGAGAGAGAGAGTCATTTAGTTTACTGTATTTAAGTCATTTTCAATTTTACAAAATACTAAAAATGTATTTGTCTGATATTTATGAAAATGCATAAATGAGGACAAATTTATAACATACACATCAAAATTTATTTTTTATGTTTTCAATGAAAATTTTGAAAACACTCAAAATATGGAAAACGAGCGCTAAAATAAAATTATAAAAAATTAAAATTCAAAAAATAAAATTGATAAGTTTTAAAAAAATAAGTTTTTTTAGAAAAATAAAATCTAAATTTGTAAAAAAAAAAATTAAAATTAAAATTCTAAAAAAATAAAATTATAAAAAAATCTAGAAATATAAAAAATAAAACTAGTTCTAACTAATGAATTTACATAAAATTTAAAATAATATTTAAATGAACACATCCAAAAATATTTTAAGTCCACGTCATTAATTTTTTTTTATTTCCTATATTTTGAAATTAATTTATTATTTTTAGTTTAATATTTTAACGAGAAAAAATATTATAAGATTCACCATTGTTCCAAGAAATCAAGATCCAAAAATAAATCTTTAAAAGACCTCCCACTGATAAACATAGTTAACATATAAAACAGATCAGGATAATTTATCTCCTAATAAAAATAGGACTAGTTAATTTAAAAACTCTACTAAACATCATTTTTGCTTTCTAATATTAAATTAAACACAATGATCAACACCAAATAATTTCTTTAAAATGAATCTAGACAAGATTCGCTTCTATTAACTGTTTGAGCATTAAAATACATCGCTTATCAAGTTGTCGTAGTTATTTAATATATATTATGTGATTATTTGTTGATGACGGGTCAATGTTTTTAACTTTTTTTAGTTTTTTAATTAACTATTATCAATTTTTTTTGTAATCTTATAAAAACGTTACAAGAACATAGCTTTGTCTGGTACGTAAAATTTGACAAGCACTTTCATTTAGGGTCCGTTTGATTGGTTTAAATTTCATGAAAAATGTCACATCCGAAAAATTCAATCTCTACTTTTGATACAGAAGTGGAAATGAAGTTCGAATTTTAAGGTACAACCACTTTAAATTTGTTTTTGCTAATTTCATGAAAAATGCATTCATAAGGGGTAATTGAGTTTTTATTTTCCACTTTACAAGAAATTGGAAAACCTTTCTACATTTGCCAATCAAACAAACCTTTATTGATATATGAACCCCCAATTGTTAATCTCCACCCTTTCCTAATTCACATTCAATTTTTCATCATAAGGATACATGACATGAGCTTTTATCATTGTTCATCTATGTGTATAATTTATACATATTGGAGAAGTCAAGTAATTTAGGGGTTGCTAATTTCTTCTTCTTCTTCTTCTTTTTTTTGGTTAATTTAAAAAACGTTAAAAATTTTTAATTCTTCAATTGTATTTTTATTTAAGAAAAACTAGTAGGAGTCATATTTAATTAAATTCTCGAGTTTTATTGTCTTACAAAATGATTAACCATTTTCAATTAACTTCTTCCATACACGGCCACACTATACATTACATTATCATGATGGTACAAAATATTTCAAGTGTTCCATTCATTTTTAATAAACTTTCAAATACCATTGTGAATATTTTAAAATAAAAATTCTCCAATTTTCTTGGTTTGTATTTGTATGGTGGAAATCTCACTTTACATTTGCTATACTTTCATGTTCATTGTTAATGAACCTTTTACGTGATTTTATAACAGAGAGAGTCTTGAAAATGTCTTCGCTATTTCTTTTCAATAATAACCAAAGCAAAGAGAGAATGCCCAAAAGCTATATTTCAAAAATGAAAAAGAATTTAAAATATTATATATATATTATATTGCCATGTACTGTTTATTACAACACAAAGAAATGTCCTAAATAAATAGTGTTTAGCATTTATTCTTCTTAGAAATGAGGAAATAATTAAATACTACTTATCCCAATGGTGATAAAGCTTCTCAACTTAATAATCATCAAGGATCATGTTCTTAGTTCAATAAATATATTTTATTAAGATAGGATATTCATACATATACCTTATATTTTAATACTAATTATATAGGATTAAACAGAGAAAGGCAAATAAAAAATAAATTAAAAAAAAAACTACTTTTTATTGCAAAAAAACACAATTGATTGACAAGAAAATTATTGCAGAAACACATAATTTTATTCCAAACAAGATAGAAGGAAATGAAAGATCAGTATTTTACATACATAGACAACAATGCACAATCTGGCTACAACATTAGTTTTCGACGATATTCAGCTCAAGACTGATAAAACTTTTCAACATCTCTCTATATAAAAACTTGTTTTTAAAATTTTCATGTAACACAATACGAACACATAATTGATTATTTTTGCAATTACCTACTTATTTTCCGTTCTTCTCAAAAAGGAGGCCTTGGATGTGCCCAAGCATATGCTTCATGATTCATCTGTCCACCATTTGCTAATAAATTCGGCGTAAAATTGTAAATTGGAAGTAATGAAGGATCAGGAATCCCATGCTGTTGTTGTCCACTGCTGCTTGTTCCAATTCCCGGCGGAAAATTTTCTGCTTTTTCGGTAGCCGGAGCAGGTGTGGAGACACCTCCTTCTTCATCATCTTCAAGTGGCAATCTTTCATAAGTTGCATTAGAAAAAGTGGCGGCGACAACCATAACTGGCCCTGCTGCAACTAGGGGACCTACTACACTTCCCCCCACTACCTGCCCTTGACCACCGGCTAGGTACACCGTGAGGCCGGTGGCGCCGGGAGGAGCAGGGCCAGGGAGGAAAGCTCCGGTTAATGACAGAATTTCGAATCTTCCTTGCAGTGCCACGGCGGCGCCAGGTGCAGCAGGCTGTCTTATGGTGACACTAGCCACTGATCCACTGCCACTCAATACACATACCCCTTTTTGACGCCTCCTCGCGAATTGGGCTATGCTCTCCGCCACATCTGTGCCACCAGTCACTTCTAAAACGTGGCTCCGCAAGGCGTTAGGGCTGTCCTGGGTGACGAAAATTGGTGGTTTTGGCTTGTTCTTGGATCCTGGTGGCCGGCCTCGCTGTCTACGGGTGCCAACCTCTACAGCACCCTCTTTAGGCTCATCCACAGCATCTTTATCAGCAGATTCATTGCTTCCACCGCTGTTCTCATCGATCGGAAATTCCCTTTCGCGTTTGTTCATCAGAGTGGGTTCAGCCACTGGCAAGCCGCCGGTCCACCACCTATTACTATTAGCCATACTTGCAGATTTCATGGATTCAGCTAAAAGATCAAAACTGTTGATTGATCTTTACTTCCTTTTGACTTTCTTTATTGAATTTAGGTATGCGAACAAAACTCAAACCCTAATCTCTCTTTTTGAAGTAAGAACAAGAATCCAACACACAAAATTACTTAGCCTGAAAAGATCCTTAATTTCTTCAAAGATCTATAAAGTTTTTTTAACGGACTTAAATCAAATTAAGACCATATAGTTATTCAGAGAGAGGGAGGGAGTTGATCAGGATGATGTGAAGAAGATGTAGAGAATTGAAAAACTATTGGTATATAGAATACAATGTTTGGTACCAAAAACCCAAACACTGTACAATGAAACATATGTGCAATCTTTTACTATGTCTTTGATATGCTCATGTAGTGATTTGGGGACCCGAGGTTTTTATTCTCTCTCTCTCTCTCTCTCTCTCTCGAGTCACTGTGCACAGAAATTAGGGTTGAGGGTGGTGGGGTAGAGCAAGTGGGCAGGTGGGGAGCACGTCGATGTCTCGTGTCCCAACATATTAAACAAAAAGAAGACCTCTTAAACGCACATATCTTATTTTTCACCTTATATAAATGTTCTTCAATTCATATATGTGGTTGTTGGACAAATTTGTTTTGAAATGAATTCTACAGGACATGGGCTCGTATAGAGTGCTGAGTACGAAATCACCGTGTATTCTAGGCGTCAAGTTACTTCTAGAAGAGTAGAAATTTATTACGGTCAGTACTCGCTACAGCGTAGCTGCCTTAGGCTATATTTGACAAAATATGAGAGGGTCCAACTCATTTATATCTTCGATCATACGACAAAGATTTTCATATAATATGTAACTAAATCATTTAGAAGTTAACCGACTAAAGATGGATTACATTTAGAAATTGTTCGGTAAATCTTAGGAAAGGTTAAAGTTAATTTAACGTAATTTCTTGTCTCCAACCAGATTTGAATAACTTTTTTTCTATTTTTTTGTAAGTTAGAAAAGGTTAAATTACCCTCATTGTCAAAATTTAAACAACTTGCTTATTTTTTAACTTTCACAAATCAAATTCTATTTATATGAAGACTTGCTTATTTTTACCTATGAATTACATTTTTGAGCTTGTTCATTTAAATTTAAGCGGTTTACCAAGTCTCATTAGATGTAAAATTCATTTTTATCAAAGATTTGACATCTTCACAATTTGCATAAGTTGATGGTAACAAACACGAGCATTTATATAATTGGCATCATATTGTAGTGCCTCGTTTAAAGTTTGTAATTGCTATAGTCAAAGTCGCAGCTACGTTACATATTGTTTTAGATCTTTTATAAATATTGTAAAGGTAATATCTTTAGATGCTTCGGTTCATATTGAATCGATAATTGTATTACATATATAAATTATTTATGAAAAGTTATTTTCTATTAGATGAGGCTTCCACGTTTATTATTGTTGTTGTTGTTGTTGTCGTCGTCGTTGTGGTTGTTGATTTTTTTTTAATTTTTTTTTGTTGGTTAGATATATAAGGAGCATTTGATTTGATTTGATTTAAACTTTTGACGTTTAGCGTATCATCCTAAACAGAGATGCAGCACGAGCCTGGAAAAAAGTTCAAATTTATATTAAAATATTTTGTAATTATGTAAGGTGAATAATACTAAATTATGATAAAAGGAAATAAAATTGGGCAGATCTAATTACAGCAATAATTAACAATTACAATAATATGAAAATCTTGAAATTAAATCAAGAGATAAATTTGGATGAAGTCCAACTAAAAAATGTAATTCATTTACAAGATAAAACAAATTGAAGAGTTTAATATTTCTATTTAACCCTTGTTTGGTATTAATTAAAATCAAGATTGTATAGAACTCACAACTTTTTAACTACACATTTCATCAACTTTTATCAAAATTTAATAAAAATTTGATTTTAATCCGGGCTTAATATATACAAAGTATAATGTAGAAATCAAATCTTCTTCATTTAGAACAAGTCTCGAAAAATCTAGTCTTCTAGCATCGCTAGAATATGATTCTCTTGAACTCTTTCGAACTACAATCACTTTCAAGGTTTTCTTGTGCGGCCAAGTGTTTTACAAGTTTTGATTCCATGACAAGGTTTCCTATACATATGTGCAGCAACAGTGTCTGATAAAATCACACCACAAGAAGATTTCAGAAAGAGGTAAGAAGTACCAATCGCCTGGGTGTGAATATTCTTGATTCTGTAATTATCATAAACAAGGTGATTTGCAGCACTCTTCCATCGATCACAAAATTGTCCAACTTTCAGGAGTCATTCGTCCCAAAAATGATTCAAATCAGAATGAACAAATCATATCATTACTAGCATGCAAAGAAAGAAGTTTAATTGCACCAAAATTTATAATTTGCAGCAGAAGACTAATTATGCATAATCATTACTCACCTCAAAATAACTTGAATAGAAATGCTGAGAGACCATTCTCCTCCAGCCTTCAAATGATTGCTAAACATCAAGTTAAATCAAATTTAATCTGCATTTGAATTTCAGTCATTTGAAAGAAAGGTTTTACCATTTACTAAGTATATTAAATCCGGTACGTATATAGATATCAGCTCAGACTTTCCGATTGCGTAAGTAATTACAGGAACTATACATTAATGACTGGGAAAATACGAGAATGATCAATTGACAACCTCGGGAACCCTTTCCCAGAAGAGTTCTTTATTAGCAAGCTGATAAATGCAAATTCGAGAAATCTTATACTTAAGTTTGGATTGATTCTTCTCAAAAAAAAAAAATTTGAGAATCAAATCTCGTGCAAAGTCGAACATGCCTAGTTGTCTGGATCTTGTCAATACTACCATTTCATAGTATGAAATGTGATTAAAGATACCATTATAGAATGCAGGCAAATTAGAGATGATAATATCGCTCCAGATATAGGACAATTGAATGATACACTTCAAACATTTTCCATCTTGAAACGATCAAGATTCAGGCAAATGCATTATATTAATTTGATTGATTATTAACAAGCTAAACACTTCGAGTGCCAAATACCATGTTAACTGTTGCTTAAGAATGTGATTGACCACTGACATATGCTGTATGATGCGCATCCCAAGTCCCAACATAGAACAAATTAATTCAAGCAGTTACTTGCAGTGTGATGGGTGCCAAAATCCAGATCAGCTAAACCTAAAACGCACTCGTATTGTGATTTGTGAGTGATTCTCTACCACAATATCTAAGCATTGTGAAAAAAACTTCTATTTGAAATTATCTTAACTCAAAGAAACTGCTTTTGTTATTGATAATGCGTTCAATCTAAAATGTGCAAGCATGTCACATAAATACTTATTAGTATCACTTACAGTTTCAGGCCAATATAGTAAGTAATGTCATCCATAACCAGACAATGAGTGAGTTAGCATCCAGTTCTTGCTTTCATATTTGCATTACTGGGTCAACAGGGACTTACTCACACAAGTATAACAAGGAGAACTAGAAACAGCAAGTTATTCACAGTGTCATTCCTCACAAGAAAACATGGCAATAGAAAAGGAAAATTTCCCACTCAAATAGATGGATAGCATGTTTGGCTTTGCTTAAAAGTAGCTTTTAGATACTTTTTTTAGAAGTATGTCTCTCCATACTTTCTTTAAAAAGTAGCCTTTTAGCTTGTCAACATCGTGAAATCAAATATATATATTGATGTTCATCTTACAATAGACCATTAGACATATTCATTGTCCAAAGCTCCGACATATTCACAATGTGTAGAACTATCATCTATGTATGATACGAATGAGGAAAGTTCAAAAAATACCACCATTGTTGTGTATGAATATGCCCACATAAAAATTAATGACGAACTGAAGAGCCAAATTGCATTTGCCACTCCAAGCAGTCCTCAAAGTCAAAGCTACTCACACAGTCCAAGAGTGCGTTCTGTTGATGCTCATAACGACTTGTATAATTTAAACCGACAAGAATCTCACAGATGGCTGCCTCCACCTTTTCACAATCAGCAAAATATAATGTCTGGATCAAAAGAACATTTGTTCTTGAGATAATTTGCTGCTGCTCAAAATTACGCTCGCTTTGCCACCTGATCATGTTCTGTGCAAGTGGGACTAGCCACTTGAGCATTTCATTAAGCCTCTCCTTCCAATCATGGGCTAGTGGCGCGTCATAAATTGCTAGATTACATGAGATTTCAATTTAATCTTCAAAGTCTTTCTTAGGCTTGCTGGAAGCATCTGATATAAATCATCTCTAGCCTCTTCACCAACTAGATGTGGGCAGCGGAGCAGTTTCTCTATAACAATTATGACATTTGCGTAACACGGGGCTAAAGCAGAGCCTCCAACAGTGCTAGGGAGCGCATACACCATCAACATACTTTTAGGCCCAAACCTCGCGCCATTTATCAACCCAGACTTAAACAGCCTCTGGTTTCCGCTGAAAGGATCACCATTCAAGGAATGAATGGAATAACCAGAAAGAATGTGTTGCTCTCTCTTCATGCCACTTAAATGCTACAGTATCCTGAAAATTGGCTGCTTGGATCATCATGACTAACATAGTCATCATCATCCACTTTCAAAGTCGAATTCCTCAAACTTAAACATTCCATAAACATCCTTCCTGGCTCCATACCACATGCAAGATTGTCGTGACCAAACAAGCGGTCTTCACTCTTCTGCAACTCAACCAGAGGCCTAAAATTTACCATCCTCTGCTCTGACCGCTCTTTCTCAATTGGACCTGAATGACCATAATAACCACTATGATGGTGGCCACCTCCAGCTCATTCATGACCTCAATTTCACTGTACAAACTATCTGTGGAATTGACATATCTCTCCATTTTCCTGACCATGCTTTCCATATCCTTCACCAAGAACCCCAACTCTTTCACTTCAATCAACCCAGAAATAAGGTCCCCATACACATGCTCAAACCCCTGCAATACTGGGATTGTACATTTCTTCCCTAACCTAGACACAACACTAGCAACCCTATTCAAATCATCTAGTTTCTCAACAAGGGCCATCTCTAAAAGCATTGAATCATCATTAGAGACTAGGACTTTTGTCTCCTCAGACTTCAAGATCTTATTTTTAAGCTTAACAATCCCAATGTCAGTCAAGGATTTATGCAAATGAATAATCTTGGACATCACATTAGCAACTTCAAATGAAAGAATTCTAATAATTTGTTTTTCTTGCTGACCTTGTTTCTTGGATGATGACTTTTTTGAATTCTCAAGAAGCAAAGCATGCTTTAAACTGCCACTCATCTGATTTCCCATCTTTAATATCCAAGGCTCAGCCACCATTTCTGCCTCTATTCGACAAAAATATCAGAATAACTGAATTTTGGCCTCAGAACTGGATCGAAAATTTTCCACTCGCATTGGGTAGGAAGATATGCAAGCAGCTAAAATGCAATCGGGGTACTTCAAAAAAATAAAGCCCAGATTTTTTTTCCCTTTAACATGCAACTGCGCACGGGGTAAATATATAAGAAACAAAGAAAGAAAGAACGGAGGGAAAAAGAGAGGTGGACTATTGGTTGATAATCGATAGGGGCTTTTCCAGAGTCAGGGGTGCGCGCGCACGCGTGCGTGTTTATTCGGATAGATTCGTAATGTAAAGAACGGAGGGAAAAAGAGAGGGGGACTATTGGTTGATAATCGAGAGGGGCTTTTCCAGAGTCAGGGGTGCGCACGCACGCGTGCGTGTTTATTCGGATAGATTCGTAATGTGATGATTTTTTCGAAAAAGGTGATGATAGTTGGGAGGGATTGAAAATTTATTATTTATAACTTAACTTTTTTAATTTTTATAGCATCACTTGAATCTTTTTATTTGGTGAGATACCATTTTCACCTTGTTGACTTTTTTCTCTTCAAATTTCACAACATTTTTATAAGTTGGTGACCACTCGAAAACAATATAAAATTCAATATTTATTGAGAAATATTTAGAAAAAATTAAGTGACAACGGTTATATATTTAGGGTGTGTGGGTGTGTTTGACCAACATTATTTTACAAGAATGTATTATGAAATTGTAGATTGATTGAGAATGTGTGGTTGAAAAAAAAGGAAAAATTATTGATGTGATGGAAAATATTATTTTTTTGAAGAATGTGTGGTTGAAAATAAGTAGAAGAATGAGAATTTTAATGTGTACCAAACAGGGGCTTAACCAATTTCATGATCTATTACTAAATCAATTTTACTCTTAAAACATTCGAGAAATTCTGAATATCTAACCATTTGCAATTGACTTTTAAAATATTCGAGAAAAATCTGAATATCTAACCATTTGCAAAGGTTCAAACGACTCGAAGTATATGAGGGTCCATTTGATTATCAAATGTGGAAATGCTTTCCAATTCCATATAAGTAGGAAATTAAAAACTCAAGTACCCCATAGGGTTGTATTTTCTATGAAATTGACAAAAAATAAGTTTAAAATTGTTGTACTTTGGAATTCGAAATCTATTTTTACTTTCGTATTAAATCGTCAAAGTAGAAATTAAATTTCTCGAATGTGACATTTTTCATGAAATTTAAATCAACCAATTGAACCCTTAGTTTATAACTTTCAATTATTTTTAGTTTTTATTTTTATATTTTGCACGGCTTTGAATCTTTTCATGTGGTGCGATACATACCATTTTTGCCATGTTGACATTTTTTATTTTTAAAATAATATTTAAATGAAATTGCTCAGAGGGGCAGTGAGAGAATTTGAATGGGGTAGGTTAAAACTAAGCATTTGACATTGCATACAACTAGGCTTGTGTTTGATACCCATTTTGGGAAAAAAATGAATTCTGAAATAGTGATTGATGAAAGAATGTGTGGTTTAAAAGTAATCCTTATTATTTTATTTGGAGAATGTGTGGTTGAAATGAAGAAAGAGAAAAAAAAATGAGAATGGGAATGGATTTCAAACAGGGCATAGAAATGAAAATTTAAGTAAGGGTTCGTTTGATTGCAAATGTGGAATTTGAGTGGAAAGAAAATGAATTATAAGGAATTGAATTGTCTAGAATTTGTTTTATTGAGAATTGTAATTAATTGTGTTTGATTGATTTAATTTTCCATCTAAAAAATGTTGAAAGTTTGATATCCGTTTGACTTCGTTTTTTCATGAAAATTGTCATTTAAAGTGATATTTTTTTACTATTTGGTCTAAAATTTGTTCTCACTGCCAAAAAAATTTAAAGAAAAAATTTAAAAAAATTTACATACCGAATACTATTCGTTTGGCTTTGTTTTGCATGGAAATTGTTAATAAAAATGATAAATTTTTTTACCATTGTACCTAAAATTTTTTCCAATTGCAAAAAAATAATAATAATAAAATAAAAAAACCTGTAAAATTTTTTCCCACCAAAGTGGCGGAAATTTATTTTCAACAAAACCAAGGAAATTATGCTTGTGTGAGGGAAACCAAGAAAACAATTTCCAAGGAAAATTATTGTCATCAAACAATGTAAAAATTGAAGTTGGAATTGATTTTCCATTTTCCATGGAAAATTTTGCCCTATGTTTGATGGCCAACATTTTCCATGAAAAATGGAAAAAAAATTTCATTTTCACCNTTGAAGTTGGAATTGATTTTCCATTTTCCATGGAAAATTTTGCCCTATGTTTGATGGCCAACATTTTCCATGAAAAATGGAAAAAAAATTTCATTTTCACCATTAACTCTTGTTTGATAGACAAAATTTGGCATGTAAATTTTTTTCCCACCCTCCCACTCACGTCCCTCTTTTACAGCTTTCCAAAGAATTCATTTTCCCAACTTTTTTACGAGAAAATTGAATTCCAGCTTCTGGCCGATTTTTTTTTCTTTTTGCAATGGAAATAACTTTCATAACTAATTGTAAAAAAAAAAAAATCACTTTAATTGACAATTTCCATGTAAAACAAAGTCAAATGAATACTAAACTTTGATGAAAAATAGTTTTCAAGCAAAAATTTTTTTCCTTTTGGCAATGATAACAAATTTCATAACCAATTGTAAAAAAAATTTAAAAAAAATCACTTTAATGGATAATTTTCATGTAAAATAAAGCCAAACATGAACAAAAAGATCTAAAATTTCAAAATTTTCCCGGGTGGAAAATTATACAAATCAAACAAACTTAATTAACAATTCCCTGCAAAACAAGTTTAAAGCAATTACTTTCCCTGAAATTTTTTTTCTTTCCGCCAATTTTCTACAATTACAATCAAACGGACCCTTAGATAGAATTTTTCATCGGTCGAGAAAATTAATATATGAATTTTGTATTTTTTGCATGTGCG
>CAIGRP010120437.1:0-11937 GCA_903798385.1 Fraxinus cuspidata
TTCAAGCTCCCTTTTTCTATTTACTGCCTTTGATATTTCTTCATCCTTTTGTGGGAGTAAAAGCTGAATCTTGGGTTCATATTTCTTGATGAATAATGCAATTTGTTGCTTTCTTTGTTGGTGCAAAGCCAATCTCAACTTCTAGTTCTGTTTCAACAAAAATCAATGCATAAAAATCCCATGGAACAAAAACAAAATGATAAAAATACTACCGATTTTGTTACTTTCTAACCTGTGAACAGATGAACCGATCAATCTCAACTCTCTCCTTCTCAATCTGGGGGCCAAGACTATGAGAAAAATCCATTGTTTGATGATGGTTGATGTCGTTTCTTGGAACCAAAAAATTCTGATCAAACTGTTGTTGAGGGTCGAAATATAACTGATTCAATCCACAAGTATTGTCCATTTTGAATACAAAGCATAGATGGTGTTTGTGGCACATTTTGAAAAGGTTGCGAGAGAAGTTTGGCTACCACGTGGATAAGGGTTCGATATTTGGGCTATAAACGTCTCCTAAAAAAAAAGGAAAAAAAAAAAAACAAGAAAGGACACAAATTTGTACACACGTCTTATAAATCTAATAAAATTCTTCACGATTATGCAATTAAAAAAATACCATGAAGTATAAGGAAAAACATAAAGATTGCTGGGTCAGCAACTCCCATCCATTTGAAGATGTTGAACTTAGTTAAATAGAGTAAACTATTACACAACATCATTATCACGAGTCTGATATTTATTACGAAATTCAAAGGAAAACCGTTTTCCTGTGCAGAATAAACAAAGAAACTTGAGCTCAACACACAAAACATCCGAGATAACAACACAGAAGATTGAAATATAATTGACTCAAGGCCTTACCATTTCCAAGATAACAACAGTCATGCTATAGCAATTGAACAAGTAAATTTAATAATGAAGTTAAAGATTTTACTTTTGGACTTAATAATCACTTGAACACTCTCCCTTACATATCAATCTCGGGGATGCATCAAATGTGACAAACATACAAAAAATCTCCAGCATAATACAAAGCTACTATATTTCAAGAGAAACCAGTGACAAAACCAACAATCCGGCTCCAACAAAACCAACAACTCATATCAAATGCACTAAGTTAATGAGTAATATTGATGCATAAACATTACAAACCAATAGAAACTGTTCCATCAGGAGATACCAGTGATAGCAAATGAACATCCCAGTCACAAGCCTCTGCCATCTTCACGAGGTAAGCTTGGATAGTATAACGACATACATTGCCCTAAATTAAAATACAATGTGAACGGTTAATGATGGAATCATGACGAAATGGAGTTTTAACTCATAAATAAGAGAAAAGCTTATACCTTGTGAATTATACATAAAGTTCGCCGACGACGGATGGATCAACGAACACAAAAAATATTGTGAGAGGGAGAATGGTGTTGGGATGGAATATTGTGAAAGGGAGAATGACATTGGTGTCGACATGGAATGTTGTTGTTGAGGTGGTTGAACGTTTATTTATCCATCAACCGTATTACTGAGGCTTGTTGTCGGTCTCTCACTAGTACTTGATGTCGAACCAGACTGCATGACATTAGAGGTAATTGTGGTTTGTATTTTGAAACAATTGCAAATCTTAAATTACTCTATCCAACGTACCTTCGCTTTATTCGATACAGTCTCCAATGGGTTTTTTCTCCTAAGTTTCCTTGGGGCTCCCTTTCTTCGAGTCCGTTTCGAATCCAGTACGCTCACACTTGAAGTATTTGCTAAATCATTATCTAGATTGAGGACCTGCGTAATATGTTGTGAAACGAAATTACTTCATGTACTCAATTTCGTGGTCGTAAGATCTTTACATTGAAATTTTATCCACTCCATTATCGCACGTGAACGGATTTCATCATCTAAGGTTTGCCACCTTCGCAAAACCATTAGATATCTCTTCGTATCTCAATTGTGCTGGAGTACTAACTAACACATCATAGTTTACTGCAACCCTCGTATGTGCTCTACGAACATCTTGCCTCTACCTCCGCAGTATGTACCTTTCTAGGACATGTGTGAGGTCATTTTGAACCAGTACTGTGATCGCATGTCTGCAAAGTATTCCCAAAACTCAAACAACTGGTAGGTGCAAACAATATCACATGTCTCTCATGAACGACAAGATTAATGTTTGTCTCCTCCAACAACCCTCGTACATAATAGTCTCATGTACTTCATATGTCGTATCGAAACATCCTTCCAAAGTAGGCATCACGTCGCAATACACGTTTCCCGTTAACTCTTCTTCAAATTCACGAAATTTTGAGATGGTATAAATTCATTGAAACTGTTGCTCCATATCAAATTGTGTTGTAAATGGTACCATGTGCGAGAATGACTTGAAATCAACCTGAAACTCCATCTCAACCTTATTTCTCAGTGGACGTTTGTACTGTTCGACAAATTGCTTCAATGAGGTTTTCGAATGCACGTAGCCATCAAAGAATGCATTCATACTCTCACTTCTCTGTGTAGTTGACATCCATGTCCAGAAAGTGGCTTTCAAGAAGCAAGGCACCCAACGTCCTCTGTTCTCGTACAACCCCGATAGCCTATCATTGTCATGCAACCCATATATATGAATTATCGTTCTCCAACCGTCTTCAAATTCTTCACTGGACTGCAAATCATATACCAATACGTTTATAGCCCAAATATCGAACCCTCATCCACGTGGTAGCCAAACNACATCCATGTCCAGAAAGTGGTTTTGAAAAAGCAAGGAACCTAACGTCCTCTGTTCTCGTACAACCCCGATAGCCTATCATTGTCATGCAACCCATATATATGAATTATCGTTCTCCAACCGTCTTCAAATTCTTCACTGGACTGCAAATCATATACCAATACGTTTATAGCCCAAATATCGAACCCTCATCCACGTGGTAGCCAAACTTCTCTCGCAACTTTTTCAAAATGTGCCACAAACACCATCTATACTTTGTATTCGGAAAAAAACTATCCGAATGGCATTTTGCATTGCCATATCTTGATCGGTAATAATACCATGTGGAGCTTGACCGTACATGCATTGAAGCCATGTCTTGAACAACCATACAAAAGTATCCGTGTCTTCGTTCGACAACAAACCACAACCTAGCAATGTTGATTGTCTGTGATAATTTACGCCAACAAAAGTGGAGAATGTCATGTCGTACTTATTAGTGAGATAAGTAGTANGTAATAATACCATGTGGAGCTTGACCGTACATGCATTGAAGCCATGTCTTGAACAACCATACAAAAGTATCCGTGTCTTCGTTCGACAACAAACCACAACCTAGCAATGTTGATTGTCTGTGATAATTTACGCCAACAAAAGTGACGAATGTCATGTCGTACTTATTAGTGAGATAAGTAGTATCAAATGAAACACCATTGACAAACTCCTTGTACGCCTGCCTAGACCGATTATCTACCCAAAATACATTTCACAGCCACGACTTGTCCTCCAAATCAGTACTAAAGTAAAATTTTGAGTATTGTGCTTGCATTTTTGAAAAGTAAGATTGAATTGCTACCACATTCCTTCTCCAAGTCGTAATCGCCTCACTCGTTCTAAATAGTTCCGACAATCATTTTCATTACAAGTCATGTTCTCATATCCACCTGCTTCTACAACTGTAGAGTTGTAATTTTATGCAAAACAATTCTTACCAAATCATTCACCTGAAGCTTTCGTTTTATAGCTGCACTAAATTGTCAGTTGCATTAATATAACCTGGATTTAGAAGGACTTGTTTCATGATTGTGATCGAGGTTTACCACATTAATTCTTTAGTTTCCAAAACTATCAGAAGATGTAGATATCCTGGCTGTACAACCGATATTAACCATTGGTTGCAACTTCAAAGAACAGCTACTATTATCGGTTCTTTCGTCTTAACGGCTACATGTCAAAGTCACATATCTCGAAACTCTATCATCATCCTTTTTTTAATTCCTTTTCTTAACTGAAAAACCTACCGTGCAAGCATATTTCTTGTAAAAATCATAAATATCTTTTTCATTTTTAAACAATATTCCCACCTCGGCCACAATTACATCAACTCCCCTAGATGTTTCACCTTCCACTACGTTGACGGACTCCGTAACGTTCTCACCCTCAAATTGCACCAAAACATCGTCATGCTTGTCTTGCAGGCCGTCCATATTTTGTTCTGCTACGAAAAAAACAATGGTCATGTTCAATCAACATATAGAACAATTTTAATTTCATTAGGTATGATTTTTAAATAATACTTAGGAATGCATTTGTATGATCTACCTATAATTCTAGGTTGAAGAATTACAACTACAAAATGAAGTCTTCCAGATGCAATGAAATACACATAAATTACACGTTGGACCACCAAAAATCGATTTGTAGTCTAATTTAGGACCCTAAGTTTTCATGTTGATTTGTACAAAAAATTTCGAGGCGGGCAATAAATCGTCTCAGTAGACGAGAGCTGGGTCTACTAAGTTTTTAGTAATTGGGCCTTTGTCTAAAACAATATCAGGCTTAATCACAACCCGCAAGCAACGCCTTCTTCTTCCTTTCTATTTCAGCTGATTTGCTTCCAAAATCAACTCTGTACTTTACTTTTTCTCTCTAAAAATGAAAAAAAAAAAGAAAGATTGATAATGGAAAAATGCAATTAACTTTCTTTCTAAAACCCCAGTATTATCTTAGGGGGCCTCTCTAGTCAACGCCCTTCGTGCAAAATCAAGAAAAGGAACACATGCACCCGAAATTCCACTACGGTTCAATCTTGGGTTTGAACTCAAACCCGTACCAAGATTTTCCACCTCAAAACCTGAGAATTTTACCCATTCATTCTTATATATTAATGTCATAGGCAAGTTTGATTTATAAAGTATAAACAATCAATGAGATATGAAAGAGGAAGTGGGAGTGATATGTCTTTATCTAATAAAAAGGAAATGGGAATGCTGAAGAGGAAATGGGTGCACGGTTGAAATTGGGTATCCCTCCAAGTCAAAGAGGTTGTCCTCCAAAAAAAAAAACCATTGACATGTCATTAACTTTAAAACCCTGTTTTTTAGTCTGTTGCTTAGCCTGTCCGAGAAGCATTTTTGTTGAATTAGTGCAGCCAATTTTTCCGAAGTTAGGAACATCCTTGTCAAAAAAAAAAAAAAAAGGTTGGGAAGGTTAATGCCTTTTGCTGTTATTTATCCCAAAAGATAAAATTGCATATTTGTAATTGGTCCCTCAACTTTATATTTGTATCAAATACACCGCAACACCTATGATGACATATTTGGTATATATTTGGGACTAAATACTAGTATTTAAGAACAGAAGGATTAAAGGTTTTGTACCCAAAATATCTTGAAGGCATTATAATTGTGTTAATTAGGTGCAACCTTTCTTGGTGTATATCTACTAAACTTTTTTACCAATTAAAATACAAGTATACCGAACATATTTATAGTGCATTAATATTGTGTTTATCTCAACCTTCTTGGATAATATGTAATGTGGCGTATTTAACACATATATTTGAAGCAAATCGCAAGGTGAATGGCATTTCACTCGCTCACAATTGGTCGAAACTAAATAGACTTTATGCAAATGTATAAAATTCTTGTTCTCATGAGATTTTCCAAAGATTACAAACCACCCAACCACAAGAAAATTGGTGTTACCATATGGAGGAGGATGTCTTCATATAGTATTCCTTCATATAGTAACTAGTTACAACCTTTCCATATTTCCTTTCCATGCTTTTCATTTTTTCCGTCATTTTGACTCTTCGTGCCCAAGAAAAAATAATATTATACCCATCGAATTCTGCAAATATATTATAATTAGTAAGCCTCCATAAATAAGTAATTTCAATTACCATTTTTAGGTTGTTTCCTACACATAGTAAGCCCATTATTGCCTTTATTTTGTCTCCAAATTTATTTTCCCTCTTGTTCAATTCACACCGCAATAAATAATAATTTCCACCAAACGTTGAAGGGTCAACATCATCTACAATATTTATAACCCCTCACTCCACTTCAGTTCTCCTCATTATTTCTTCATTTCTCAGTGTATTGGGTTGTTTTTGAAGGGTGAAAAAAATGGGTAGAGGGAAAGTTGAGATTAAGAAGATTGAGAACACCAGTAACCGGCAGGTGACGTTCTCGAAACGGCGCGGTGGTTTGCTGAAGAAGGCAAAGGAATTGTCTGTTTTGTGCGATGCAGAAGTTGGAGTTATAGTTTTTTCCGGCACTGGAAAACTTTATGAATTCGCGAGTTCTGGGTACGTTAAGGAAATATTTTCCTTTTCATTTTTCTAATCATGAGTTAAGTTGGTCCAAGTTTGATATCATTTAAATTTATTGAATTTCATTTTTTGAACTTGATGCATGTTGTAAATTTTTTAGTCTTGTCAAATTGGATTGAATCACTCTGTTTTTTCCTTTTTTTTTTTAACTCCGTCCGAGCGCCACCATCTATAAAGTGGAATTACGAATTCGACACAATCCTATCTGTCTTCATGACCTGGCACATACAAGTCAACAATAATAAATAAATCAATAAAATTCATTTGAGAAAATAATTAATACTAATAAATTTATGTTGTAACTATAGTGAGCCGATCTGTGTCAGCTAAAGCTCGAGACGAACTGTAAGTTCGAGTCGAGTAGCAAAACACTCATGCGAACCATCTAGCGAGTCACTTATATTTTTTGTGCAAAAGTGTAATTTTCAATTTAATTTAAAAAATAAAAAAAATCGTGAGCCGCCAATGGTGGTGAACCGATCCAGTGACTTGCCCCATTTAACACCCCTAGTTGTAACCTGATCTTGGCCCACCTTGGAAGAAAAATGAGGCAAGCCAGGTTGGGTCCCGGCTGGCACAAAACCCAAATCAACCCAGTCCAATAATCGGGCCTCAGCCTTTCGGCCCAATCGTTGCCACTACCTCTGTCTACTCTCAAAGAGAAATGGAGAAATATTTAGTTGGTCAAGTGGGCTTGGGCTTGGTTTTATAGGGGCCAGCTTTTTTTTCAGGGAGGTCCAAGTCTTGTAGCCCTGTTTATGAGCTGCATTACTTATAAATTTTACTTATTTTTCTCATATTTGAAGCATGGGACATATCATAGGAAGGTACAAGAGGCAGCACACTTCTGAAGTTGCCCAAGTAGAAAATGTGGTGAATCAGGTAATTCAAATATTTATAGTTTTGTTTTCATTTTACTATTCTTTTAACACTTTTTCACTATACAAATATAAAAATTGATCAAATTTGATTAGGAGTTGACACCGAGTGGTTCAATCTAGATATTTCAACTAACCAGAATCGCCCATTAAATTTCAATTATTTTGCAAATGTAATTTTTGGAACCTCTGGAGTCTGATTCGATTAAATGTCCATCCCTAAAATTGAACAATCATTTAAATGTATATTAACTATAGTTAGCTTTTAGGTTAAAAAATATTACAATTTCATGTGCAAAAACAAATACGAGTCAATTATTTCCTTTTTTTGCAACATCAAGGTGGAGGTTCATTCTGAAGTAAATGCCCTCAAAGATGAACTTGAGAAGTTCAAGTTAATGCACAGGTAGGTCTTTACACTGCATTTTTCGTTTATGGAATATAATTTCATGTACATATAAATATGTAAAATTAATACGCGATTTTTTCGTATTTCCTATTGCATTATGATAATTTTACGACTTCTTTTCTTTTCATCACGTCGTGAAATTGAAGGCGCATGCTAGGAAAAGAGCTCGGCGGGTTGAGTTTAAACGAATTACAGGACATGGAGTATCAACTTTCCGAAGGGATTTTGTCCGTAAGAAATGAAAAGGTATTTTAACCTTTTTTTTTTTTTTACTTCATCGAATATAGGACTCGATTAATTTCTACATTTCTTTTAATTTCAGGAGAAAAAACTGTTGGAGCAGCTGGAAAAATCGAAACTGGAGGTAAAATTTTGAATAACAATTAAAGGGAAATATCTTTTAAAAAAATTAAATGATCTAAAGATAGCTGAAAATGGAGGAGGGTAAGCATTTAGTAGTATTGCCTCCTTGAATTTTTTTATCTCGTATTTTTTTGTTAAAAAATTTACAACCTAAAATGTTGAAAGATTGTAGTTTTACTAAATTATTTATTTATTATAATCTATGTTCAACTTTTCATAATAATTTCTTTATTAATCTGTTTCTAAGCATCTTACTAAATTTATGTATTTGTTAAATTATGGAAAGGGACAAAAAGTTGTACAACAAAATGAAGCACTTCGTGAACAGGTAAAACAGATCAAAAGCTTATTGTTCTTCCTCTATTCTTTTCGGATATAATCAAATTGTTCACTCTACAAAAATTCAATTTATTGTGGATAATTATTAATTAATCATCACTAATCGTTCACTGTATACATACAGGTTGAGGTGCTTAAGCACCAAGTTGGGCTGTCCCGAGAAAATCGTCTACTCAGTAGAAAAGATTATGGTACTACCTCAACTTCAGTCCGAGAAGAAAATTCGGATATTTCGTTGCGTTTGGGGTAAGTACAGACGATTATTATTATTATTATTATTATTATTATTATTATTATTATTTTAGAACCGTATAATGCACGAGTATTTATATATATTGTAACCCATACAAATTTTTATTTTTTAAATTTACAAAGTTTTTTGTGATTTAATATTAATATTAGTGAAATTTACAGGCTCTCTTCACTTGATCGCTCTGAGAAGAGGAAGTTGCCAAAGATTGGGTCCAGTTTCAAGATCTCGATGGACACAAACTAATGTTTTCTTTTTAATGTCATTTTTAGCTTTGCAAGAAAACCTAGTTATGTTAGTTAATGTGTTTGAAAATTTTAAAGTCAATTTCTAGATGGATAATTAATTTTTATCCTATGCCAATTCAAGGAAGCATGAAACTTCTGAATAAAATGTTGGTAGTCGATATTGATTGTGTAGTAGTGTTAGTATTTTCAGAAAAAGTACTTAACTCAAAGATTACATGTATGCTGAGTCGTAGATGAGATCACAGGGACCCAAGTTCCTATCAATCTCATTTCAGTTAACCATTTATTTAGCTCTAATCATGGTACTAACAAATTCAGATTCTCTATAATATTCGAGAAACAAAACAAGTTTTTTTTGAAAGGTTGATAGCGATATCAATATCCAAGTTTTTGGCTTAAAGAAATTTACTCACAGTAGTGACTGTATGTAACAACTTGTACCAAATGACCATGTCAAGTAAGAACTTATAATTCTCAAGTTCATATATTGCTAAAGAAGTAACTCGGCTTTTCTCTTTGTTTTAAAATATTCACTAATATTTGTCAAGCCATTTAAAGCGTCTCTCATTTATGCAGTTTTGCTCTCTCGTAGATTTGACATTTTTTGACATGATTTTTCAAGTATTTTGTGACAATTGCTTAGATGTTAGAGCTTCCACCTTATCTTTGAACTTTATCATCACTTAAGAGACGTAGAGTATATTCATTGCATAACTCAAAGAATGATGTAGTTTTAGGACAACAATTTGTTGTATCACATAGAGGAAATTGCATCACATGTCAAAATCCACTATATCTACAAGAATGTCACTTTTCATTAATTTTGCCACATTTGTCACTTTTGGACATTTCTACCCTTCTGAAATTAAAAAATTACTTGCATGTCCAACATCAAACCCTTGTTTGGGCTCCATTAAGCCAAAAATACATTTTTTCAAAATTCATTCTCAACCACACATTGTAACATGTCCAAGAACTTGGCTTTTTTGAAATTTATTAATATTAGGGGCATTTGCATATTTAGTGTCTTATGAATTTGACGTTAGTTTTGTTGTAGAACTCATAGTTCAAATTAGGTGGTCAAGTTAAAATCTTAATAGTTGAAGTTCCATTGTTGTCATATCATCTGTGGAGAAAATCTGTCAATGCTCAAGCATTGGAATGTTTTTGTCCTAATTTTGCTTTGATATATTTATGTTTAGCCATGAGTGTTGAATTTTTGGTTTGATATGTTATTAAACTTTTCATGATAATTGTAGATTTCCATTAGTTTAGGTTTGATACCTTTGGATTATTAGTAATTTGTTGATTCATATGTTATTAGCTCTTTCTATGGTCACTGTAGATTGCCCTAATGACAAATAAAGCTTAGGTAATTACATGAAGCATCTATTCAACTTGAAGATTCACGTTTGTATCTCAAGAGTTTATTTTCTCTATAGACAAAACATTCGTCTAGAAAATCTGTCATTCTTTATGTAGAAGCTCGAAAAATAAAATGAAATTAGACTCATATTTTTGTTCATGTGATAATCTAGCACTACGAACCTTGCACATAAACGAATCTTATGCTCTTCCCACATAAGAAATGAAATTCTAATTCTAATTCAATATGTCTTAAATAATTTTGATGTCATGGAAGTTCAAAAGCAATCATGCATGTATTCTATAAAAGTTAATTTTTGAATAATGTTGGATGGAATCGACTGTTTCCCAAATCTTTGACCCGAAGGTGAAAAAATTTATTTTTAGTATAGTAAATATTTTTTTTAGGATTTGATTTGCGTACATGTTATTTTTAAAAGGATTAATCATAAATTTTAAAAATGAGAAATAAAAAAAGGTTGAAACTTTCACAATTTTGTTGAATAGTCAAGGCATTAATTTGTAGGATATATTTTGAATTATACACACACGTTTCACATAAAACATTACTTTAATGGGTGAATTATTGAATTAAATAGCACAAAAACATGCAACAAAGAAAAAAATGTAACATAAACCATTTTGAATTCCTTGAATTGATGGCCGCAAAAGTTTTTTTTTTTAGAATTTGGTTCATTTCCTTCAAGTCAAAACACACATACACTTATGGCATTAATTGGAATGAAACCTACATTTCAAAAACACACATACACGTATGATTAAAGTGCTTAAAATTAGGAATATATATTGAAAATATGAATTATTTGAAAAATGAAAGGTAAGAAAAACGATTGCATTCATCACTCCCCCATTTGAAGAGAATTTAAAATGGGTTTGTAGGTTTCATTCCTAATTTTAAGCACTTTAATCATACGTGTGTGTGTATATATGAATCCATAGTTCAAAATTTCTAATTTGATAAAGAGATGCACCGATGATATCTATTGAGTTTCAAACTCATGGGTTAATTCCCCTCCTATATGTTGATTTGATATGACTGGTGCACGGATGATAACAGAGGATGATGTAGCCATGTCAACGAGCCGAAATTCAAAGCTCGAGCTCGGCTCAAGTAAAACAGGTCCGAGCTTTTTTGGATCCGAGTCGAGCCGAGCAAAAGCTCGGCCAAAAAAATAACGCTCGACCCGAGCTTTCGACTCGAGCTTTAGCGGGCTGAGCCGGGCCCGAGTGGAGTTGGCTCGTATTTTTCTTAATTTGTTATAAATCTATAATTTTTTATAATGCATTTAAAATTTATACAATTTATACGTTTTCTAAATAATAACTAAATATTAATATGTAAAAAAAAATACATTTAAACTTAAAAAAATTTAATATTTTTTTATATATATTATTTAGTCACGGGTGGTGACGAGCCCGAGCCGGGCCCGGCTCAAGTTGACGCCAAAAAATGGGGCTCGGCCTGAGCCTCAACTCGGTGGAACTGAGCCAGAGTCGGGCCCGACTCGGGCTTTTTCCGAGCCAAGCCCGAGCCACCCAAGCCGACGAGCTTTTTTGCCATCCCTAGGATGATGCAATATGCTATGGAAAAGCCGGTGACATAATACTTTAATTTGGTTACGAAATATTTACTATTGTTTTATATAAATAGATTTCTCTCAGTGTTAGTGTAGAACTATTTTAAGAACATTTTTATGAATAAATTATGTTTAAAAGTAATTATGTGTTATAGAAATTAACTTAC
>CAIGRP010120438.1:0-21643 GCA_903798385.1 Fraxinus cuspidata
TAGGATATCATGGAATAGCTCTTTCACAGTAACATATTGGGCCTAAATGGGCAAAAATTGGCTCACGCCATCCATAGTGGAAGGAAGTAGCACATAAGCAAGAATGACATGAGCAGAAAAAGGAAAAAAAGGAGGAAATTGAATCTAAGCTATAAAAGAATGTAAAGACGTCCATATTGGACATCTTTATTGGATTTAGTTGATTGATGATCAGCCCAAAACAACTGGCCGATCTAATTGGAGCTGAGGGAGCACCAATGTATGGAAAATAGGCTCTCAACCACAATTGAGCGAGCTACAGGGGCCCGCTGCCAGTAGGAGATGTACCATTCCTCAGTTGGAATTGAAGGGAGGCCATTCCTCTGTAAAAGGCGGCCAAGAAAAATGAACAAAGGTCCCAGGACCTACCACGCGCTAATTCATGCGCTATAGGCAGGTAGGCCATCGAAGATTTAAGGCTGGGAACACAACGAACATTTTACAAAGCCAAACCTGAAGAAAGATAACCCGTTTAGCTTGGGTAGGTTCAGCACTAGAGTTATTGTATAGTGTTTGCATGCTCGAGTAAGAATAGATTAATTTTTTTATCAAATTTTGGGGTAGCAGCAGTGTCCAAAATATTGGGGGAAATTGTATCGTCCAGAGGCGGAAGATTGACTAAGGCCCCAACATCCCTCAGAGTGATGGACATTGGGCCAAGGAGAAAAATGAAAGTATTGTATTCGGACGATCAAAAACTCAAAGCAATAGGAAAAAGCACATGATCATAAATTGAGGGACGAACGGCGATTTCTAATAAATTAGAAATCCCGATATAGTCAAAAATGGCCTTGGTAGGACCGTGATTGGTTATACGTGCATGCCAACAATGAAAAGTAGTATCAGCTTTAGGCCAAGTACGAATACCTTTTTCGCGGATGGGCTTTAAGAAAAAGGGGTTTAGAAAGGGAGAGTCTTGAGTGCAAGGAAAAAACTGGCCCACTGCCGCCTGCCCCACCTAATCAGCATCAATAAATGATGGGCCCAGGTAGAACTCAGGACGATCAGGATTGGCCAACCAAAGGGAGTTCGCTCTCATAAACTGCCTGGTGAGAAGCTGTGGGAAGCTTTCAAAGTTAAGAGAGTTCTCCGAAGGGCTTTGGGAAGTCGTCATTTGCTGAGCNAACTCAGGACGATCAGGATTGGCCAACCAAAGGGAGTTCGCTCTCATAAACTGCCTGGTGAGAAGCTGTGGGAAGCTTTCAAAGTTAAGAGAGTTCTCCGAAGGGCTTTGGGAAGTCGTCATTTGCTGAGCTTCTTGAGAGTTTTCAGATTGTGAAATGTTTGCAAGTGAAAAGGCAAGAAGATGAACGGTGATTTAATAGGAGAAGAAACACGGCAATGCAGAACGTGGGTATGATGGCCTGATAAAGTAGTGTGTTATTTGGTTTATAAGGGTAGCGTGATATTGCACTTTTTGGATACAGAGGGTCACTACCAGATCAAGTAATGATTGGGCTCATTTCCCCTTATTTAATTTTAAACATCGCGGGAATCGTAAAGAATGAATATGACATAAAATTAATAACTTATATTAAGTTTGCCATATTGTGGGGGTAATTGTTGACGCATAAAAATGAGGTCCAATTAAATGGTCCAAAAATGGAAGTCTAGGTATGAAACTCAAAGGATGGGCTCAAGAGAGACTATGAAAAGTGTTAAGACAGTACCCGAGATAAAATCATTAGCGGGGGCCCAATATCGCCCAAGTCAATAAGTTGCCCAAGATCGAGGCGAGCATTATCGCCCAAACATGCAGAACGCCCAAGATCCAAGCAAGCATAGTGTATTTATTTAAAGCGACGGTTATAAAAGCAGTTCATTCCACAATCCAAGAGCTACAGTCGGAGCAGTTAAATGTCAAGAAATATAACAGCAGTTAAGGACGATTTTAGCAAATCATCCATCATGGAAGAAGTGGGTGGTTACAAGACGATAAGCATCCATTAGTGACAAGTCATCCATCATGGAGAAAGTGGGAGATTACTGGGCTATAAGCAGTTTTCCAACAGTTTCTCGAACAACATTACAAGAGAAAATTGTCGAATGAGTATAAAAGGAAAAAGATGACATAGAAGAAAGGATCGAATCCAAAACTCTCAAACAGAGAACTATATAATTTCATTCATTGTCTTTTTATTGTCAATTATTTTCTAAGTTCGGTGTGCTTGTGCCCCTTGGAGGCATTTCGCTTCTTGTAAACCGTAATCTTCACAAATAAAGCACCCCCGTTGGGACTTTGTCTCGAGAGGTTGTTGTTCCTTACACAATCGTGTGAACCTTCTTCTAATTGTTAGCGAGGCCCGACTCTCCAAGCGAAACACAATTTATCAAGGCTGGTGACTTGTGTACACATTTTAAATGAGAACCTAGATGCCACCCTTGGCAAATGTTGGAGACTCGAAGTGAAATTTATTCTAAAAGTTATTTAAAGAATAATATTTGCACCATACTTAATTTTGTGGCTTATTTGGATGGTAAACATGTGCATATTGTTAAAACAAATAAATTACTATTAATAGGGAGGGACATACCATTTCAAACACGATTTACCTTTTTAAAAGTAAGCCTTAATTTACTTTGTATAAAATAACTTTTAAGCACATAAAAATATAATTCGTCGTTGATTATCATCAATATATGTATGTATGTATATGTGCATACATTCGTCCTTGTAACACATGAAAAACATTGTTCTGTCTTTCCATTCTATGAGTTATACAACAAATTAGGAAGCATATTTTATGATTTTAAAATTTAACTATAAAATAAACATTTTGAACTTTTGATTACATATCGTGAAAATGGCTACCCTTTATAAACTCTGTCGTCAGTATTGAATATTGCTATTCATTAAGCCCCTGTTTGGTGGGAAATCTTGATTTTAATTTTCACCCTACAAATTGATATTGATGATCCCATTTTTTTATAATCAGATTTTATTTATTAATTATTTAATGCACTTTTGGTACTAATAATATATTTTATTTTTCAACGGAGAAAAGGAGGGAGTTAGCTGTTGAGTGTTGAGTACATGTGAAGGAACACTTTTTTTCTAACTAATTATATTTCTGATTCTCAAATCACGCGTAATCTTATCTTTCTTTTTCTTTGTTCGTTTTTCCTCAAATTGATTGCTCAACACTATGAAAACTTAGAATTTTACCATTTACTTTTTGACATTTCCAATCTCTTTTTTTTTTTAAAAGTTTATAGCACTTGGAAACTCTAATGAATCAGGCTTGTACATGTCATTAGAATACTACTAGTTCAATCAATGAATGTTTTCTATATGGTTAGATTTGAAAAGCTATCTTACGTTGTAGACGTAGCAATAAATGACTCTAGACATGTAGCAATGAAGGAATCCACCACAATATCTACAGGCACATAGGATGTTCCACGAGGACTAACGACTGACAAACATTCTCGACAACCGCAAGTGATTGGGTATAGTCATGAATCAATCGGGTTACCATACAACTTGATGTTAGAATTTGACTTCAATTGCATAACAAGGAGTGGGTTGGGCACTACTTGAGCCTTCTTACCTCATTATGAGTTTATTGGTAGTTTCAAATATTCGGAGATGTGACATGATAGAGTGAAAAAGATACGATCTTAATCGTCATTAAGAATATGATCTCAAAATGCCTACGAGAGAGATATGGTGTCATACTCGTTATCTTTTTTTGCATTCTGTTCCGATATAAGAGGTAAATGAAATTGAAATCTTAGTTAGATTTTGCAAATTTTCTCCACGCAAATAATATAACTTAATTCGAGTCAAATTAATCACCACACACCTTTAATAACGGAAAAACATACATTGTAGGTGGTTTTAGAAAGGAAAATACTTTTGTGCATACAATTTGACAACAAAATCTAGACAATTGTGAAATGTCAACATCAACATTAAAAGAATGTAAAAATATTAATATCAAAACGTATAAATGAGCCGCTAATTAAGGTAAAGACACTTAAACCCAATCTAATTGGCTCTTCAAAATCAAGATGAGCGTGGAAAAATGTATGCAAATTGCATTCTCGAGTTGCGTAACCTAAGCAATAGGATGGGATTAGTCAAAAATAGCTGCTATAATTATGGTACATTGTTTGTAGGATAAATACGATTTTTGTTTGAACGATTTTTGAAATTAAATTATTTTATGCCGATTAGAAAAAATTCAAATCAAAATTAAATTATTTTGTTTTTAAATCAAATCATTTTTTTACAAACTTTTTTATTTCAAATAAAAATTTTAACAATTTAATATTTGTTCACATGACAGTTAAGATAATATTATTTATCATTAATAGTGATCATCGTTAGTTTATGTGGTAGTATGCATCCGCTCTTTTATTTAATGAAAGTATAATGTATTTTAATACATTGAACAATAACTCAAACATCGTCGATCATTAATAATATTATTTTAAACACTCTTGTGCTACGTAGCATTATTCATATTGAAATCGTGCAATTTTTTTTGTACCTAAATTTTTTCTACTATAATAAATACAAGCATCTTTACCTGTTCTACACAATGTGCATTTGTTTGATCCCCGATTTTTTCTTCATTAATGAAGAAAAAATCGAGGATCAAACACACACTATTATATACATATAAAAACAGTACCCCGCATCCCCACCTCACGATCCATCATTTCTTGCTAATAATCACTTATAATTAATCTTAGATACTACTGATTTATCAGTCTCGTAAAATTGTAAAAGTACGTTTAAGAAGTATTTAACTTACAAACAGATGGAGATCAATGATGAAAAAGTGATATACTTATGAATCTCTCTATATGTATAAATTAAAAATGACCTTTGCCCCCGTTTGTTTTCTATTATTTCAAAACTCTTTTTTCCATATAATTATTTTCAATTCACATTCACAAGTAAAATATTCTACACGTAAATTCAAAAACTTTCCAACTTTTTAACTACGCATTTTCCAAAAAACTCACTATTTAAAACAATGTTTTCCAAAAAAGATGACCACCAAACATGGCTTAGTGTTCATAGACAATTTATAAACATGAGCAAAACATAGATTTAAGCCATGTTTGATTTCACTAAAAATTGTATTAAATTTTGATAAAGTTAATAATAAGTAACTGGAGTAGATAGTTTATGAACTCACAATTTTTCAATTATATACTTCACCAACTTTTATGAAAATATACAGAAAATCTTATTTTTATATAAATCAAGTTAGTAAATCTTGTTTACATTTCCACATTTCTTCACACTATCATTGAAAAGCAAGGAAATAAAGGTATAGAACATCTGGTGGGTCCAATCCCATTGTGAAGCCGCAAAGGACCTTCAAAACCTCCCCTCAACCCCTTCAATTCTAGCCCCCAAACTTGATATTGATGCCATTGTCATTCTCTGAGAGACATTTTAACAAAAAAATAAAACCTTCTGCTTTCTCTTACCAACAATGGCGAGATCACAACAGAGATACCGCGGCGTTCGCCAGAGGCACTGGGGCTCTTGGGTTTCCGAAATACGCCACCCCTTACTGTAAATTATCTCTTGCCAATTGCTGCTTATAATGCTGCGGTTAATGTGTTTGATGCAGTGCCTCACTCGGTTGCAGGCTACTGTTCTTATGTGGGTTGATTTTTTATCTAAATCTCTCACACAAGTCATACTTGGTTGAACGAGCTGATGCGAATTTATAGTTATGCTACTTGGCCCGGGATTAATTCCCGGGTCAACCCGGCACCAGAATAAATAGCTATGCTACTTGGCCCGCCAGGTCAACCCGACACCAGAATAAATAGCTATGCTACTTGGCCCGGGATTAAATCTCAGGTCAAACCCCTATTGGACACCCCTCCAATAGGGGGGCGCCAATGGTTTGACTCAGGATTTAATCTCGGGTCATACAGCTTTTTTGTTTATATTATAAACCAGAATATTGCTAAGTGGCAATGGTCCCTTTGATTCGTTGTCTAATGGAGCCCACTGCCACCTAAACTAGTAATCAAGATTGGTGATGCCATTATTCTAAAAACTGGCCGTGGCATTCAAGTTTAATTTATTTTCTATGAAAGATCTTACATATATTCTGATGTAAAAGTTAAAATGTGGCGGCAATATTCCAACTTAATTATATGGCCTATGCAGGAAGACAAGAATATGGCTCGGCACATTTGAGACAGCGGAGGATGCAGCTACAGCATATGACGAGGCTGCAAGGATCATGTGCGGGCCAAGAGCACGCACAAACTTTGCAGACAGCATGAATGAGCCTCAATCATTGTCATCAAAATTTCCTTCTGCAACTCTAATGGCTAAGCTACGAAAATGCCACGTGAAATCTCTCAAAATGGCCAAGAAACCAGTTGTGAATAAGCTAAAAGAAATAGAACAAACTCAATGTCCTAATGGTTCTGCATTTGTTGAAAAGGATGGTCGAATTGGGGTCGATTTTCCGATGGATTATGTGAATTGTGAAAGCCGAGCGGGGAGTAATGAGGAACAATTCAAGCCTTTGGAAGATGATCATATAGAGCAGATGATTGAGGAGTTGCTTGATTATGGCTCATTTGAGCTTTATTCTGTTATGGGAGATTGAACAATTTAGCACTGTACCATTTTTTCCTGTTTTTGATGCCTTATTTCGAGGAACACGGTAATTTTAGTTTCATATGTAATATTACACTCAACATTGTGTATAAAATGTAACTTTTTATTTCTTTACTATTATTCTACTTTTAATCCAGCTTAATATCACTGCGTTGAATACTCTTGTCAAAGAGTTTATTTTAATATGAAAGGCCAAAATTTATGTATGTTTGAATCCTGGATGAAATACTTTATCAGTAAGGTTGAATTGTTACCAAAAGTAATTGGATTGGTACGATGAACTATAAAAGAGTTGGCACGATAAATGTTATCACGTCTTTCTTCTTTAAAGTTTCTAACCCTACTTGACAAGGGAAATCAATCGTTCAAATCTTCATCCAATTTTATCTCAAACATTTTGTATACGAAAGGTTATTGGTAAAGAAAAAAACAAGTGATTGTACATCTAGTCAATTGTGTGGTTGGAACTAGTTATTCGTGTCTACTTCAAGTGTGAAGTGAATATGGAATATGGCAGCGCACCCTAGGTGGTCTATTTGGTCGACCAAACCAACATTGCCGTGGTGTAGCTTGGGTCAATTGTTATAATTGACATGTACTTGTTTATGTTAGCTTGTAACATAATTTATATTGCACAAAAATAATGTTATTCAACACTATTGATGTCAAATACCAATTTAAGTGACATTAAATAATGAATTTACTTAAATGTAGTGTTACAAGACTCATTTAATTGATCATATCATGTGTGATCACATAAATTGGTGTTAGATAACATTATTCATTGAATAATTGATGATGTCATATGTTACTGATAATAAACTACAGAACGAAATTAAAAAAAAAAAAAGAATTAGATACCATAATACAAAATTAATGCAATCACGTATTTAAAAAATATATATTTGAGGAAAACTTTCCAAATAAATTTTTAGAGCTCGGTAGAAAGTTCCATCATTCGATATGAAACTAATATTTTTCTTTTCTTTTCTAGGATTGATTACGAGTTGGCTTCTATTTTGAGAGAACTGCACGTATCTTATCATTCTCAGCCATAATTCTAATTTGTTTTTAAAGAGGTAGAGAACTAAATTAAAATAAGGATAAGGATGTCGACGATTGAATTTATTCCAATTTATTATGATTTCCTAAAACTTGTGGCTTGTGTCAATAATTCTATTGTATTTCGCCTCTTTTTTTATTTATTCTTAGATAATCATCTACTGAAGCAAATCGTATTAAAAATATGTGGATCAATCTCTACTTTCAAATATACTCTCATAACGATTTGAAAAAATGCATACTACCCATGTTATCCAAATGGTATATGTGCTCCATTTGCATGATTTCTTGCACATGGATAAGAGCATGTTTGGCTGAGCTTAAAAATAAAGTCCACTTTTAAGAAGTTTTTTTCAAAACATATTTGGATGTATTATTTTTTATTCTTATTTGTAAGTAGAAAAGTTATGTATTCTTAAAGTAGCTGATTCTCATATTTGCGAACAGACTAGGCCTAACAAAATTAACAATTTGCTTAAAATCAGTTTCGACCGTCGACTTCGATCTGAGAAGCTGCATGTTAACTGTTTTTAAAAGGAAAATGTATTTTTAAAGGAGCATTGCAACGTTGACATATTCAATTTATTCGTATCAACGTGGTCAGATAATATAATTTAATTTCTTTTAAATTTTAATCATACTTTTTATTTTGTATTCTCCGGTCTAAATAAACTTTTCTGAATTTAAAATAAAGATTCAGCTCAAACTTTTTAAAACAATGATAAGTTAAGGCATCTGATTCCCATTATTTTCAAAATATATTTTTTCTTTCTTATTTCCAATCGCACATTCTTTAATAAAATAATATTACACGCAAACTCGAAAATTTTCTTTATTTTTTAACCACGCACTCTCCATCAAATAACTATTCCAAACTGCAATCTTGTCAAAAAATAGGGCTCGAACAATTTTTCACAAAATTTGTGCAAAATTATATTAGTTGGTTTTCATTTTAATTTGTCACCCTCACAAATGAGTAAGGGTAAGAATTTCTTCAATCTAACAAGAAAAAAAAAATTCTATTTTTGATATCTTATCTGTATATAAATTATTATATAACTATTTATATACAAACAGTCTTTTTCATCAGTTAATGATAAAATATCACTTAAACATTATGTACACCAAGGTGTAAACCCCGATGTACATGTAGAATAATGTGGACAAATCCAAGTGTTTGAAGATTGATTTTCAAAAATCAGGTTTAAAGTTTAATTATTCAAAAATCAGGTAATAATTTTATATTTTAATTAATATAATAATATTATTAAACATAATATCAGTAACCTAAATTTTATCAATTCATTACTTCCTCCCTCTCGTCTCCTCCCTTCTCCCTCGTCTTTCTCTCATTCCCCTTACCCCCTCTCCTTCGTCTCTCCTTCACATCCCCCACTCTCCCTCGGCCTGAACGGCAGCGTTTCCATTCACAGCATTGCGACGCTGTGAACGGCAACGTGCGAGGCTGCCGTTCACAGCAGCGTCGCGACGGGTAGTGGGTGTGTGTGCAGTGGTGCACGCTGCAGTTCACAACAGCGTCGCGACGGGTAGTGGGTGTGTGTGCAGTGGCGGAGTGGAGATGTGGTGATGGTGTTGCGTTAGGGTGTGGTGGTGGTTGTCTCTCCTTCTCCTTCCCTTCCCTCCCTAGGCCTGTGAACGGTAGCGTCGCGTGCGACACTACCGTTCAAAGCAATGTCACGCGCTGCCGTTTACAGCGGCATCGTGACGCTGCTGTGAACGGCAGCGTCACGACGGGTGGTGGGTGTGTGTGCTGTGTCGAGGTTCAGATCTGGTTTGATGGTGGTGGTAATAGTGGTGAGATGGGGATGTTGTGGTCATGGTGTTGTGTTGTTATTGTTGGTGGTATTTGTGGCAGTGGTCACGGGATGAACTGTGTTTGTGACAACTATTTGGTTGATTTGTGACCAAGTATTGGTGGTGGATCGGGATCGTGGGTTGGTTTTTTGGTGTATGTGACCAACTATTTGGTTCTCTATGACTAACCGTTAAATCATGACCTTAAAATTTGATAATTTGAAACAAAAAAATTTGAAAACATGTATCGATAGATAAACTGTGACTTATAAATTTTTTAATCTGTGACCAATGAAATAAATTGACCTATAAAATTTTTGATTTGTGATATCGAAATAATCTGTGACCAATTAATTTAATAATATGTAATCAATAAAAGTTGTGACCTATAATTATGTATCAATGACCATTAATTATATATTATTATATATTATTATATTTAATTAATAAAAATATATTTAATTAATAAATAAATAAATACATGAATTTTGCATTTTTAAACTTAAAACCTGATTTTTGCATTTGTGAAACTTAAAGCCTGATTTATGATTTTTTTCCCCCTAGAATAATTCATTCTTTTATCCCTAGGCTTTGTAAAGATCAACAAGTCTGATATAAATGAGAAGTGGATTATGGTCATACCAAGCTCCTGTTTGAGCTCCATTAAAAATAAATTTTAGGGAAAATATATTTTTAAATAGTGATCATTTTAAAAAAAAAATTTAGAATGCATTGTTAAAAAGTATGAAACTTTTTTGAATTTACGTATAATATTATTTTATTGAAAAATGTGATTAAAAATGATGGAACCCAAACAAGGACTAACAGCAATGTTGCAAATACTCAAACATGAATTTTGCTACTTGTACATATGAAATGTACATAATGGATTATATAACATGGCATGGAAGGAAGGCAAAAATTGACTGTATTTTAAATTGACAAATGATAAAATGTAATGTGATATTACGTTGTTCGTTAGGTAATTTTTAATGTATGATTAGCAAAATACCTTAAACATTCTGTTTGACCACGTGTCAAACCGTAATCCGACATTCACACATACATTCAACGCTACTCGGTGACACTTAACAGTTGCATGAATTGTGTGACCAGACTAGAGAAAGAAATTAAAACTCCCGCTCCTCCATTTACATGTATGGTAAATTAATACGGTCCTTATACACCCATTGTTCTCTCAATTTTCGCCCCTATTTTTCCTCAAAATTTCAGTTTTGTTTCAATATATATGCACACATGCATTAACAAGCTTCAATACACTTCCATTTCTATATATTGTTTGTATATGTATGTATAAGTAGAGTAGAAGTATAATTTATGATGATTTCTAAGTGTTATCTTCATTAATCGGAAGTGAATATATATATATGCACACACAGATTTTTGTGTATATTAGACGAGGCCGGAGGAAGAAAGATCGAGGAAGTGAAAAATGGCCGCAAATAATGGTAGCAGCTTGGAGGAGATAAAGAATGAGAACGTCGACCTTGTACGAGCCTTCATTTCTCTCTAATTATCTTATAATTGTGTGTGTGTGTTTTCACACTGATTTTATGAGTTTAAATTTAAATTTTACTCGCTGATTCAGATTGTTTGTTTAGAATTTAAACGTGTATTAGTTTGTTATGCAATATATGTTTGTTCTAAGATTTTTTGGAGAGAAATTTCAGTACTTTATCTAATCAATTGCACTCCATGCACGATTTGTTTATTGATATGATTTTGATTTTTTTTTCTTGGTTGGGTATAGGAGCGCATACCGGTTGAGCAAGTATTCAAGCAATTGCAAAGTTCGAAGGAGGGATTGACAAGTGCTGAAGCCGACAAGCGGCTTCAAATCTTTTGGCCAAACAAGCTAGAGGAGAAGAAGGCAAAACTTTATAACTTTCCTTGCTCAGTTTCGATTTTTCGATTAATTGGTTTAGTGGTAATTTATAACTCATGTTTAAACTTATGGTTTATAAACAGGAAAGTAAGCTCCTCAAATTTTTGGGTTTCATGTGGAATCCTCTGTCATGGGTTGTGGAGTGCGCTGCTATCATAGCCATTGCATTGGCAAATGGAGAGGTGATTCTCATACAAATATTTAAAAGTACGTTGGGTTGTTCGTGTCTAACTTCGGAAAGCCGAGAATAAATGATTGCAGGGTAAGCCACCGGATTGGCAAGATTTTGTTGGTATTGCGGTTTTACTGGTGATCAATTCGACCATAAGCTTTATCGAGGAAAACAATGCCGGGAATGCTGCTGCAGCTCTAATGGCAGGCCTGGCACCAAAGACGAAGGTATTCAGAGTTCCATCCGAGGCATTGACAATACCATGTTTCAATTTCGTGGTCTTGAATTTGTGTTTTTTATGCGATTTTCTTTCTTTCTTTTTTCTTTTGGGTGTAGGTGCTGAGGGATGGCAGATGGAGTGAGCAGGAAGCTGCGATTCTGGTACCGGGAGATATAGTTAGCATAAAGTTGGGAGATATCATCCCAGCAGAAGCTCGATTGCTCGAAGGGGATCCCTTCAAGATTGATCAATCTGCACTGACCGGTAAGTCATTGTCAGTAACAAAGAACCCCAGGGACGAAGTGTTCTCAGGCTCCACACAGAGCAAATCGGCTACTTCCAGAAGGTATCGTTTGCAATCATGAAATTGATTGGCATATCCAATTCGTGTTACGCGATTTAATTACAAAAATGATCCAATTTAATTAGGTGTTGACGACCATTGGTAACTTCTGCATATGTTCCATTGTGGTGGGCATGGTAATAGAGATAGTCGTAATGTACCCAATTCAACACCGGAGGTACAGAGATGGAATTGAAAACCTTTTGGTTCTTCTCATCGGAGGCATTCCAATTGCCATGCCGACCGTGTTATCTGTGACTATGGCAATTGGATCACACAGGTTGTCACAACAGGGTGCTATCACCAAGAGGATGACTGCTATTGAAGAAATGGCTGGGATGGACGTACTGTGTAGTGACAAGACTGGTACTCTTACCTTGAACAAGCTCACCGTTGACAAAGATCTAATCGAGGTTGATAATTTAATAGAGAATGACATCAAAATTTCAAGTCGAAAAATGAAAGCACAGTATACTCGCTGGTAACATGAACAGTTTTACACTCTCAGATCACGGACATCGTGTTGTGTAGGTATTTGCTAAGGATTGTGACAAGGATATGGTGATTCTTCTTGGTGCTAGAGCTTCAAGGGTCGAGAATCAGGATGCTATTGATGCTTGTATTGTGAAAATTCTGGCTGATCCCAAGGAGGTACCTTGAATTGACTGTAATACATACTCGTCTATGGTCTAACTATCATAGTCACTATGCAAATTACTTGTGTTCCAGGCAAGAGCAGGGATCACTGAAGTGCATTTCCTTCCCTTTAATCCGGTGGAAAAGCGCACAGCTAATACATACATAGACAGCAATGGAAATTGGCATCGGGCTAGCAAAGGGGCCCCTGAACATGTACTGCGTCTGTCTTAGAAAAATAAAATGAGATTTGCCCCCTAACTTTGTGTGGTTACTAATATATCTTGTTGCAGATTGTTGAGCTCTGCGGCCTAAAGGAAGACGTGAAGAAAAAAGTCCACTCCATCATTGATAACTTTGCTGACCGTGGTCTTCGCTCTTTTGCTGTAGCTAAACAGGTGATTTCATAAATTTCTTTTCGTATTCATTCGATGCAAAAATACAGCTTTATACAACTCAATTCAGCTGGTGATATTTCCCTTTTTTCAGACCGTACCGGAGAAGACTAAGGAGAGTGCAGGATCGCCATGGATCTTTGTTGGTCTCCTGCCACTTTTCGACCCTCCAAGGCATGACAGTGGAGAGACTATTAAGCGTGCCCTTAACCTTGGTGTCAATGTAAAGATGATTACAGGTGATCAGCTGGCTATTGCAAAGGAGACTGCTCGAAGGCTTGGAATGGGAACAAATATGTATCCTTCTTCCTCCCTACTTGGACAACACAAGGATGAGAGCACTGCTCATCTCCCTGTCGAGGAACTCATTGAAAAGGCTGATGGCTTTGCCGGCGTCTTTCCTGGTGAGAAGCCTATGCAATCGTTTAACTGATGTGTTCACTAGTCTAATCCATGTGAAAATGATTTATTGACTACGTTTTTGGGGACGACAGAGTACAAATATGAGACAGTGAAGAAGCTGCAAGAAAGAAAACACACTTGTGGAATGAGGAGATGGAGTGAATGACGCACTTGCTTTAAAGAGAGCGGACATTGGCATTGCAGTGGCTGATGCTATTGACGCTGCCCGTGGTGCATCAGACAAAGTCCTAACTGAGCCAGGATTAAGTGTGATAGTGAGTGCTGTTTTGACAAGCAGGGCCATATTTCAGAGGATGAAGAACTACACAATTTATGCAGTTTCCATAACTATTCGTATTGTGCTTGGTTTCATGCTCATTGCACTCATCTGGAAGTTTGACTTCTTACCATTCATGGTTCTGATCATTGCAATACTTAATGATGGAACCATCATGACCATTTCTAAAGACAAGGTGAAGCCATCACCATTGCCTGATTCATGGAAACTGAAAGAGATTTTCGCCACTGGAATTGTTCTTGAAACTTACCTTGCAGTGATGACCGTTGTTTTCTTTTGGGCTGCAAAAGAATCAGATTTCTTCTCGGTAAGGAATTGGACTAGATAAAACAGTATCAAAGATCATTTGTCAAATTGCTGAAATTCATAATATACAATCACCTTTGCAGGACAAATTTGGCGTAAGATCAATCAGGCATAACTACCACGAGCTCAATTCAGCTCTCTATCTTCAAGTTAGCATAGTTAGTCAGGCACTCATCTTTGTCACTCGGTCAAGGAGTTGGTCTTTCGTGGAATGCCCAGGTCTACTACTAGTCGCTGCTTTTTTTATAGCACAGCTGGTAAGTTTCTTCCTCTCATTTCTATTAATTAACAGTTTCTCATGATTTGATAATTCTGATCACTATGATAGTGTGTATGCTCAAGATTGCAACATTAATAGCGGTCTATGCAAATTGGAGATTTGCAAGGATC
Source organism: Fraxinus cuspidata (assembly GCA_903798385.1). Classification (NCBI taxonomy): domain Eukaryota; kingdom Viridiplantae; phylum Streptophyta; class Magnoliopsida; order Lamiales; family Oleaceae; genus Fraxinus; species Fraxinus cuspidata. Next base: position 14,595 of record CAIGRP010120438.1, read on the forward strand.
CAAGGAATTGGTTGGGGATGGGCCGGTATAATCTGGATTTACAGCATTGTCTTCTACTTCCCGTTTGATATTTTCAAGTTCATCATTCGATATGCGCTGACCGGCAAGGCGTGGAATACTTTAACTGATAACAGGGTATTTTATGATTGTTATGGATTCATTTAGTCGAACCTAAATATGTTGGACTAAAATTTAGTTTGTTGTTATTCTAGTCTAATCATTCAGCCTTTCTCGTTTTTGAATTATACAGACTGCCCTGACATCGAAGAAGGATTATGGTCGAGGAGAAAGGGAAGCACAGGGGGCTATGGCTCAACGCACACGCTACATGGCCTCCGGCCACCAGAGACTTCTGACATTTTAAATGACAAAAAGAGCTACCAAGAGTTGTCTGAAATCGCTGAACAGGCCAAACGACGAGCTGAAGTTGCAAGGCTGAGAGAGCTTCACACTCTCAAGGGTCATGTCGAGTTAGTGGCGAAGCTCAAGGGTCTTGACATCGAGACAATTCAGCAACACTACACTGTTTGATAGCACGACTAAGAACATATAATTGGATTTTCCGAAGGAGAGAAACAATATCAGAATAAAGATGTTCTTTTTTGTCTTCGGTGGGCGTTCGAATTGGTGGAAATAATGATGAAGTCACCTGGAATAATCCAAAAAGAGAAGTTGGAATCATCAATAGTAGGGCATAGAATGAGTTTAGTTTTAACATTATGTAGCAGTCAATTTGTATGAATGTACATGCATTAAATTTTGCTAATCAGAACTATTAAGGAAATCTTTCCTAGTTATAATCATTCAATTTATGGTTTTGCATCGTAAATTATTCCTCCTATCCTTATCATCATAGTGTTAGGAATTGAGGTTTCGTTTTAAAAGGTCAACCTTGTTAAGAGGAGTAACTCAATATTTTATAAGTTGGTTTATGTTTACATCCTTATTCGATATGAAATTCTATCCCTTAACATGCCCCGACAAGATAGTGACTCGTTTGAACACACCAATCTTGAAATCCGTATACTCACTTTTGGAGTCTTAACCTGATTGAATTGCTTGTTAGAGTTTAATGGACTCTGATACCATGTTAAGAATTTGGGTTCCATCTTAAAATGTCAACCTTATTAAAATGAATAATACAATCATTTATAAGTTGGTTTATGTTTACATCTTTATTCTATGCGGGATTCTATCACTTAACACATAGTATTCTATCATTTGCGAAAACTATTTTATATTCGAAGTTTCCAAACGGTAAAAGACATACAAATGCTTTCGATCTTAGCGACGTGTTAGAGAATGCTTCCTGTGAGACATAGATCAAGATCCCAAAAAGAGGGATCCACTCCCTTCCATGACTATATAAATCTCTTCATGCATCTTTTAACGGTTAAGTTGAGTCTGGTTCGATAGTTAAAAAAATCATATTAATTTCTTTAACAAGTTCTACAATCTTTTTACGATTTGAGTTTTCTGTTCCGAGTACTAGAGTCGAGATGGATCAGACCGTCAAGTTCTTGGTTCTAGATCATAAACCTTTTAAAATATAAGGAAAACCAGACCAAACTGGCAAGTTCGATCCGTACTTTTGTCCACCTCTAAAAAGTTCAATAAATTGAACATCACTGGTTGAGAAAGAAGATGATCGATTGATAACTTACACTTACAATTTAGCAAAAACATTCGTGTAATAACTAATCATCGACCGTCATAGAAACTTTCAATAACAATTCGTTACCTTCCATTGACGACATTTCACGACGACGTAAACCCGTACCATGTATCAAGTTACGGCCGGTTTCAATTTTCCCACCATATGGCTTATTCTTCTCTAACGCTTTCAAGATTTGGTTGCAGTTTGACCGTAGGATTATCAGACCCTCCCTTTCCACTATTAACTTTTTCGTTATTTCTCTTCTTGGTAAGTGATTTCGTCTCATCAAAAGCAAAACTGCTAGATGAATTCATTTCCTCACTCGAATTATTGTTTGTGCTGCCTTTCATCTTCATCCCCGTTACTTTCAGCAAACACGTCGAGCAATTCTGTATCTGATAATCATCGCCATTCTTGTTTTTAAACAACCAGCAATTCTGCGATTTTTCTTTGCAGTTATCTTGATTCATCTCTTGATTTTCTCGACCGGGAAAGTTGTTAGAGGTCGAATGCTTCAATTGAAGTTTTCTGATGGTGCTGAGAGGAACGACATAGTATTTTTCGCCGGGCAACAGGGTGGCATCGGGAGGGACGATGTCCCATGGATGGCGGAACACGGTTGGCTTTGTGACACAGCATTTCGGGTTCCGATTAAGCAAGTCGGAGGCGAAAATAGGCCTGTCGTGTAGTTCTACATGGCCACCTGGATGAACAATCTTAACAAACATGGTTTTGGTGTTATTAGTGCATAGCCAACTTGATAATAAGGTCATGATGGTTTCTCTTCTTCTTCCTTTATGTCTTTAGGTTGGGAGGGTGGTGGTTAGGGGGTGTTTGTTGATGTCAACTTGAGCATGGAGCGTAAAAAGAATGGGCTTTAAGGACACATTTATAGGTCGGCAAGAATTTGCGTTAAACTTTGTTTGGTGTTGGATTAAGGTTGGTGATTATTTATTAATACTGTAACCAAAAACTAATAAAATACAAACTTAGGAGGTCGACATTCCACCTAGCATCTAACTAGTAAAAATTAAAAAAGAAAATGTTGGCTAAAGAATAATGGGAAAGCTAATACTAAGTTTTCCGTGCTCCTTTTTGTCACGACGAGACTTGTCATAAATTTTGTCTCTCAATATCCTCAAAATAAGCAAATTCGATTCAAAATCAGCATTAGGAAAATCATGTCATACTCCCAAATTGAAAGGGAACTACGTAACAAATAAATTAACTTTTCTATTGGTATCGAAATACTTCTGTTTTGTGAAAACAACTTTTCTCATGAAAAGAAATTATATTCAAGTAAGTGCAAATATGTCATGGTTATGACTATTCATCCATTGCGAATAGATTTGAAGTCGAGAATGTCACAAGTCGTTTTTTCGTAAACAGTCATTTATGAAAATTGATTTTTTTAGGGAGACTTATTGAAGATTAAACTCAAATAAATAACTATTATTTTCTAATCATTTAATTTTTTTTTTTGAATGAAGAGATTTGACGTACACTATGGGCGCACAATTTCGATTATTGGTCGATGAAAAAGGACACACTAATGAATATGCTTTTCTATGACTTGTTTTGGTTGTCTAAACCTTTGGTAATTCCGTGACAATTCAGGATTCTTTGTTTTATTAGATATGGACAGAAAATATCTGTTATTTGAACGTAGTATTGTATTGAATTAGAAATTAAAGACAAAATCGTATCATATTAAAGTTTAAATATATATTTTTTTATGTTTTCCAGGGTCATACCTGTGTTTCGCAAGACCTGAGGCGAACTTCAAAATTTGGGCTCTTAAATCATAGCATGAAATCAATTTTTTTCATTTATAATATTTTCACGAAACTAAATTTGTTAACTTAGAACCAACAATAATAAAATGAAATATTCAAAATATTTATATTATAGTTAAATAACAATGCGAAAATGATCTAAACGATCACTTAAATACACTAACTGAAGTCACTCAAATTGCATAATAGCTAACACTAATTGAAATTTGAGTGTAAAAATGGCGTTCAAATTAGTTAAGAAAGAAATATTAAAAGATATGATTTTTTTGTCAAAACATTGTACCAACGCATAGCATAGAACATAATTATATATAATAGAAGAGATAGTGTGGTAGACCATTTAGGGAAAAAAATTGTCAAATAATTGAAAATAGTGAATGAACCAAAAAGAAAAGGCAAATTCATAAAAATGATAACATAAATACATTCATAATAATTAATTAACTAATTGATAGTATTATATTCATGAATCTTTCATAAGTCATAATTCATAAATCAAAGGCAGTTGAATCCATATATAACAACATCGAGTTTTAAAAAAATCAATCAAAGAAAGCCACAAAAAATTTTCTTGAATGTACGCCTCCTATTTTATGTGATTAAACTAAAACTATACAAGCCTTGTGGAGATGTTAGCAGATTTTACATTGACAGATCGATCTGATTATCAATGTCAAAGAAAAGATCACCCAAAATGTGCAAAACATATTCAAAAAGCAAGTGAAAAATTTAACACAAGAAATGGGTGTAGAGTGCAATCAAATTGGCAGCAATACTCATGCATATCCTTACTTTTGTTCCACAATGGAATAAGTATTCCTAATTAAAACCCTGCAATACCCCCAAAACCATCATACTCACACTCGACACCAAAACAGAGATCAAATAACAGAGCAATACAAATTCAACAAAGCAGAGCAAATAATCTCATGAACAAACCCATTATCGAAAATACTTGTATGAACAACAAAACAATTTATTTATATAATTTCCCAAACTATCAACCCCCTGTGACTCTCTGTTTCTTACATGACCATATTATATAAAGTTTTCCAAATGAAAAAAAAAAAACACGCACACAATATAGAAACTAATAGAAAAAACTAATAGAAATCCATGAAAATGTTTTAGTTCAAAAAAATCGATTAATCTAAAAATTATGGCATCTGTAAACGTCATTAGAAACTAATAGAAATCTAGATATAATAACAATCAATTTATTTTCGCTTCAATCATGTATATAAAATAAATGTCAATAAAACAGAATCGGTAAATCAGCAAAAAAATCAAGTAATTTAACTTTAAATGTATACAATATTGTTATTTGATTTACGATATCATTGTTGAAGAAGCCTCATTGTTTGGAGCAAGAGTGAACGTCGAGTATAACGGAGTCGGATTTTGGAGAAGTTGTGAATTTAAGAGAAGGTCTAGGTTTTGATTTAGTATGACAATTATTAAAGATTTTGAACGATTAGTGGTTTTTTTTTTTTTAAAAAAAGAAAGAAAGGAAACAAAATTTATTTTGGGTCCTCTAAAGGGTTGGGCCCAAAGCTGCGGCCGCTTGGGCCTCTCCTCAGGTCCGGCCATGATGTTTTTAATCAACAATGCTCTTGGACTTTAAAATTGGATTTATCTTTTCATCATTAACAGTGGGATTTTCATTTATAAATAATAGTGAGACTCAAACGAGTAACAATTAAAATTGAAAGAGATATTTTATCTAGGTGCCTTATAATCTTAAGAATTTTTTTGGGTGTTTCAATATTTGTATGATTATGTTGTGAAAAATAGTTGTGATATTATAAAGAAAGAATAAAAAGATATTTTAATTCATTTATCGATATTTTATAGAGAATAAAATTTTGTATGTGACACCAATCGGCCCCTGCCTATTAGTAAATAAAGCATCATTGATGATTCTCAACCATATAAGTGTCGGTATGCTAGCTCAAACATATATTATTTCAATTAGAAACACAATAATCATATAATTGACGATTACTAATGGCTTCTCGTCGAAACGGAGTTCTCATGAAAATGGTACCCAAACCCTAGAACTTGATCAAAAGGAAGACGAGTAGAGAAGGGAAGGGAAATGAAGTTCTCATGAAAATGGTACCTGGACTATGATGTGTTGGTAATTATCGGTAATATCGTTGTCAATAATTGCGTCTAAACCACCAATATATATTGATTTCAATCAGAATTATCAACAGTCATATTGTCGGTAACAATTAAAACATCATAGGTGATCTTCGACATCACTAATGACATTGTCATCGGGTAATCAATGATATTGATATTAGGGTCCGTTTGATTGGAAAAATAGAATTTGGGTGGAAAAAAAATGAATTACAAAGAATGAATTGCCTAGAATTTGTAATTAATTGTATTTGATTTGTATAATTTTCCACCTGGAAAATGTTGAAAGTTTGGTGTCTGTTTGACTTCGTTTTTCATGAAAATTGTCCATTGAAGTGATAATTTTTTTTTTTACCATTTGGTCTAGAATTTGTTCCAATTGCCAAAAAAAAAAAATTAAAATACTGAATACTATTCGTCTGGCTTTGTTTTGCATGAAAATTGTCAATAAAAGTGATAATTCTTTTTTACCATTGTGTTTAGAATTTTTCCAATTGCAAAAAAAAAAAAGTGCCGGAAAATCAATTTTTACCAAATTGGTGGAATTGATTTTCCAGAAAACCAAGAAAAATGTGAGCATGTGAGCCAAACCAAAAAAATGAATTCCATAGAAAAAAAGTGTATCAAACAAGGCAAAAGTGGAAGTTGAAATTTGTTTTCCATTTCCATGGAAAATAATGGCCAATCAAACAGGGCCTTAGTAATTTTGTTTGACCGCACATATATTGATTTTAATTAGAATCATATATTGTCATATCGTCAACATTCATTAGTGACTTCTTGTTGGTCACTGAAGCATTGTCGGTTACTCCTGACAATATCAATGATGGCATTGCTGTTAGTAATCGATGACAAAGTTATCATTGATCACCAACGATATTGCAATCGCTAATTTTATTTGAATCACCAACATCTATTGATTTAAATTAAGATTATAAACAATCGAACCATTGACAATCACCAAGTGAATTTTTGTCGGTGGTTATTTATTCTATTATTATTTTTATATATTATTGTTCGCTCACTTGACATTCTATCTAAGAACTCCAAATTTCTTAAGGGAATTATGACGGTTTGATATGATTTTTTGTATTTCATCAAATATGTACTGATGACCTATAGTCTTTACATCTACCAACTGCAGTCTAATTTCATAAAAATCGTTACTTGTAATGAGACTTGTCATTGTATGACTAACTTCCACTACTTTGCTATTTCATAAAATAGAACGTGTAACACAATTTCAATCCCTATAAATTCACCTTAAACGTAAGGTTTAACGTATACTTAATTTTTCTTGTTACCGAGATATATTGTACTTTTCATCAAATATTATCTTCAAGTTCGGTTCCTTGAGGCTAGATTTATGATATTGAATATGGCGGAATTAGAGAGAGATTTTAAGTGGAACTAAAATTTAAAGTTGGGGGTGAAATTTTTTTTTTTTTTTT
>CAIGRP010120443.1:0-31806 GCA_903798385.1 Fraxinus cuspidata
CCCCCCCCCCCCCCCTCTGTTTTTTATAATTGAACCTCTAAATAAAAATTGTAACAACTCATAATTTGCTCTCACTATGGATTTATTCGATGGATCTATAACTTAAAATCACAAGTAGCCCATAATCAAGAGCAACAACCCGTCCACTTTTAGGCATGTTGGCTAAGTCTAAAAAGAAAATGTAATTCGCTTTACTTGTAAGTAAAATTATGTTTCTAAATAAATAATGGATTTCATCATTAAAAACAAAAATGACCAATTATTTATTAGGAGAAAATAAGGTATTCAATATACTTGAAGTTAAAAATTTGGACTTTTGAGCATGCTTTGATAGAAATCGAGCATAAATTACCTTTAACACGACACTCAATATAACAATTTAAAATTCAAATTCATATCCACCTGGCCACATAATAATAATCTTCATCACTTAAGCTTGGGATCTGATGACTTAAATATATTAATATTTCTTTAATAATTTTAACTCGATTATATTATAACATGGGGACAAATTGTCGTGTTCCACTACCAAAATAGTATATTTTAAACCAATAAAAAAATATTAATCATAGTTAAGTTAGGTCAAACTGGTACAAGTTTCAATAATAATAATAATAATAATAAATTGTATGGAAAATAGTATTTTATTTCGTTAAAAAAATAATTAATGCATTCCCCAAGTGAAAGCAAAGATGGATCCTACACTAAGTGGTACATAAGATCACAAGTAGTAAAGTTAGACAATTAAATATTAATCTGAACATGCTATCAAATCTAAAAGTTTGATTAAGTGCTTAAAGTCGCTGTATACTATACACGCTTTGTCGCACTTGGTGGACTTTTTGTATTGCACTTTTCAATTTGTTGGAAGGACAGAATGGGAATCTTGTAACGTTCTATCATGAGGAGTGGAAAAGAAGAGTTGTAATTCTCCTTTTTTTTTTTTTAACCTTTGGGTGTAACTTTTTTATTTGGGCGAACCACTTTTGTATTAGTGATTGTGGTTTATTGGTCAAATTTTTCCCATTTCTTGATATTTTTGGACCTCGAAAATTATAAGTTGAAAAGATAAATTACTCTTGTTGAATGTTGCCTGAATGTTGTGATTTTTGATAAAATGATACAATATTTTTACTATTGATTCTGATAGTAATAGAGTAACTTTTTATCTAACGTCAATCTATGTGACATCATGTGATATATTCAATTAAATGTAAAATTATGCAATTCATTTAATTGAACTTGTAATTTAATATTATGAGTGATGTCACTTAGTATTACTCTTTTAAAATATATTTTTCTCTAATATCTATTTTTAATGGAATCCAAATGGGGGATCAATGAGATTGAACTCTTAACAACTAAAACATGTTTTAATTTTGGTATGTTCCTCTCTTTTTGAAATGTTCAATTGAAGTACATATAAATAATTATTGAGGCTTGAATTCCATCTTAAAATATCAACATAGCTAAAATATTTACATGTTAATTATGGCTCACATATTATAAAGATTAAGGCCTTGTTTTCTTTACCATTTTCAAGCCGTTTTCTGTTTTGAATTTTCCAAAATAGTGAAAACGCGTTCTCTTTCCCCTTTTCGAAAACGCGTTTTTGAAAACAAGTGAAAATAATCAAGTCAAAATTTTCAAAACGCGTTTTGGACGTTTTCAAAATGCCAAAAAGAACACATTTTCAAAAATATCAAAATGGACACTCAAAACACGAAACACAAAATGAATTCAAAACTCAAAATACAAAACAGAAATACAAAGAGAACAACCCCTAACTTTTTTGAAAACACCAATTTTGAAAATATTATTAGTCGTTTAAAATCTAGATGATCGAGATGTTAATTTGAATTTTTTAGGTCATACCACATAGAATATTATTTAGACGAATAATCCATACTTACATGTATTAATTATTTATTCCATGTGTAACTATTTGTTTTCGGCGCACTTCAAAATCAAATCCCTTGCCGGATTGTAATTGAATGTGGATTATCGAAAATGAATATTGTCTCTTTCATTAATTAATCATCTAATATTATCATTAATTAAATAATGCAGATTATAAAATTATTTAAACACAAAATAGAATAATATAAAGTCCCAGGTCTTGCTTGCCAGCCATATTTAAAAATTACATGCACAAAAGGAAGCATCCTCTCTCGTTCTTTAGATTGTTTCTCCCCATATAAAAAAAAATATTTGGGACAGTATTATATTATTTAATAAATTAAATAATGCACCAACTTTGGCATTATTTAATTAACTAAAGCAAGAAATAAGAGAAAGCACCACAGGAGTATTTAATATTCCAAGATGGCATATTCTGTCATATTTTATTGCATTGTGTTAACCAATAAATTTGAAAATAACAAAGAGGAAGGAAATTTTGGATTATGCAATGTCATTTCAATTTCCTTTTAATTTAAGTTAAAGTTATGCAGTGACCGTGACTCAATACTTGTCACGTAGAAGAACTACAATAAAGGATTATAAATGGTAACATATCATGTGAAATTAGTATTTTAGCTAGTATTGATCACAATCGTTTGAAAATTTTGAATTTTTTAGAATTAAATGTCTATATTTTCATTTTTTGTTTTTATCAATTGATAAAACGGTGAGATTTTATGTTAAATCTCCTCCTTTTCAATAAGGAACATCAAGAGTTCTTTGAATCTAATTTTCTCGTCGTACGAATACAAGACATAACATTTAATGAGCGACTAGAAGTCATTGCTAAAAAGCACATTGACAGGGATCTCTCATTGTTACCACTAATACTTTATTTAGTAAGAAAATTAAAATCCATCTAAAAAGATCAACTTGCGTGTAAGATTGATCAACTTGGTGAGTTAACAGATAGATCCTCCACGTCTATTAATATTTGATGAATATCCAATTTCTTTCAATCTCAATAATGGTTGAGAGTTTAATATGTTACCTTATATTTGTTCCACTCAAATATCGACTATTTGTAGATATATTCTTGTGCACGCCTCATGTTAATCTAGCTTTAACTTATTTAACATATCAATTTAGGCCGTTAGAAGCTATGTGCATTCCTAATTGAAGTTTGCTACAACTAAGTGCTTACCGAGCATGAAAGGAATGGCATTAGTCACTTGAACTGTGTGCATAGAACTACAATGTGCTATTTCACGAGAACAAAACTAGTGTGAGAGGCAGCTAACCAATTTTTAGAAGAGAAATACTTAACTATATTAATTTCGTTAGCTACGCCACACACATAATTTAAAAAATGTGAAAGAACACGAGTCATATATTATGCGATTGTACGGTATTGTAGAATGATAGCAAGAGTGGCCTATGTATCAACTTTCTACTATCATCCAAAAAAAAAAAAGAGTTGCCTATTGGGATACAATTAAGCTATTTGTATACCCTTTTCACACACCTCTAGACAAATTGATGACTCGACAGTGTTATAATGATTGGATTAAATGTGTGAGATGTGAAAGGTGGTGTGAAATTGTGTCGAATGTAAAATTGGTAAGTTAGAGTGTAAATCAAAATATACATGTTACAAGATTATTGGAATAGTATTCGTATCTATTCCATCACAATAGCGAATAGTTGGAACTCAATCAAAACGATAATTTTTTTTTTTTTTATAAATAATCAATTTATTACACATAACACCCATTTGGCCCCCATTATTCCATTTTATAACGAGAGGAATGGTAATTTTTTTGGAAAATGTGTAATTGAAAAAAATGATTTTTTTTAAAATTCAGTATTTTATCGAAAAACATGTAATTGATAAAAAGAGAAGAAAAAATAAATTATAATTTAATCAGAAAAATACTGGGGCCAAATGGGGCATAATTGTAGTGATAGCTCCTATTATGACTGTGGCAAGTGGGGACAAGAGCAAGTCGCAGCCAATAGCAGATAAAAAGCACAACAAATTATCTTTTTCCTCTTCACCTACTACGTGTCGACAAGTTCAGTGGACACGTAAGGAAAATGATACTGCCACGTGGAGGGAAGTGTTTGGTCCATTAAATATGCTCCCTTAGCCAATGGGAAAATTTGTACTTCACTAGTGACTAGACTCCATTCTTGGGCTTTTGTCTTTTTGAGAAAATGTTTTCATGATATTTTTTTGGTGGTGCAGATAATTTAAAACTCCAAATATTCCATTATTTTTAATTTAATTTAATTATTATGGAAGCAAATTGACAAAGTATACATTAATATGGTGAACCCTACAAGTTATTTATAGAAAAAAGCAAAATGAAAGGGTATGTTTGATGTGAGTCGAATGCATCATATTTTTGTACATACCATCGCGTGTGATGAGAAATAATATTTATAGAAATTGAGAAAAATTATGTATCAAGTATTTTTTTTAAGTGAGTGATTACATATAACAACAGTCACCGCACCTTCACTTTTGTTTATAGGAATGGGGAGTGAATATGTTTCAAGTATTTTTATTTTTAAGTGAATGGTCAATATTGGATGCTGGCAGTCACCGCACCTTCCCTTCTCGTTACGAAATAAGGAGTTTAGTCTCGTTACGCTTTTAAAGTTATCTTATTCTATAATATTTGCATGCTTAGCATTCTTAGAGAAGAATTTACGAAGATTTATTTGGTCTGTTTAGTTATCGTTCCAAGGAACTCTTGAAATGTTATCACAAGGAAATGGTTGCTATGTACTCAAGCATGATTTATTAAGAGTTGGAGTTTTTTTGTTTGTATTTTATTATCAAGTCACATAACACGAGTCTTGTGTAACATAATTTCTTTTACATTATTGCATCTAAAAAGGTAAAATAATAGCTACAAAATCAACTTTTTAACATTCAAATACAATTCCACAGTCTATGAAATTATCACTCCAACTTCACCAATAAACTCATCTTTTAGTCAATATTTATGTTTCGTCTATTGAATTAATAGAATTCAATAAATGCATTTAACAATAATGGGTTATTAGTAAAATGAATTAGACGACAAAAGGAAAATATTATGAAACAAAAAGAAATTAGATACTTAATTAAAATTGTCTGCAAATTAAATAATTTACATTTTAAAAAACTTAAAAATAAAAAAAAAGAAATTGTTGGTTTATATTTCTTTCAAAGCCTGCTGACATTTCACCCCATCAAAACTTTTTGTTGTATTTAATTAATTTTCCACTCATAGAGTTGCTTTTGGTGGGCCCATTCAACAAAACTTAATGCCAATAGGGTCCACGACACGTAAGCATATCGAAATTGAAAATTAGGTCGACGGTCTATTACCAATTACAGAATAATTATGCTTTTTTACTTCTAATTTATAATAGGTAGAAATTTGGTCGGCATATAAAAAACGTATGTAGGTCCCACCTGATTTCGTACTGTCTGTGACGGTGACGTTAGTTTTTCTCCCTTGATATCCGCCTCTTCTCCCTCCTTTTCAGCCGTCAGATCTTTGAAATCCACGGTCAAAAATATTAGTGAGAAATTTCCTGAATAATCAATTTATAGTGCTCGTGCGATAATTGTCTCTCTCCTTGCTTCATTTCTTAATGTCCGTGGCGGTGACTTTAGTTTTCCCCCCTGAAATCCGCCTTTTCTCGCCCCTTTTTGAGCCGTCAGATCTTTGAAATCAACGGATTTATTTTGTCCCAATTCTCCACGCTCCCCACCAAAACCTGTCTGTTTGAGTTGCCACGTAGGACTTTTATTCGGTTTGGAATCCAAGACCTGCCACGTCATTTCCTAATCTCACGACCCAGATTCTTTTGTAATTCAAATCTAGCCGTCCAGGGTGGACCCACGTGTTTAATATAGGAAAAAAGTGACTACTAAATGCTCTGCAGTCTGCACCACTAATCAATAAGACGTAATTTAAAATCATTTATTTAATCTTTTCCCTAATCTACCCTATAAATTATTGTACCAAATTAGAGATTAAATTATAACAATCTCTTGTTGAGAGTTACTTTATTTTATATTTAACACACACCAAGAGATGACTTCTTATTAAGCAAATTTTTTGTATTTTAAATTCGTCAAATTTTATTTTTAAACCCACCAACTTATAATCTAAAAAAATTATCAAAAAAGACTAAACGCATAATGTCATTTTCATGATATGTGATAAACTTTAAAATTACTTATCAATGTAAAATATTAGATGAATTTGTACATCGAGATAATTCCTCACTTAATTATTGTCATTGTCACAAGTTAAATCCCTAAACTTAAAAGAAAAACGTGAGGGAGAAGTCGTGAGCCATCGTATATGTAATGTGCTCAAACATAGTAGTTTACGTACATGCTTTGTAACAAATTAAATGAAAATGGTCGAAGAGTGGCACGTGGAGTTACACTAGCGAATCCTTAACACGACCTTCAGTGGATTATGTCATACCTTCAGTAAGTTGAGGAGCATTTTATGAAGAAGTGGCTACCATTCCCTCTATTAGTAAGTGATGTGAAAGACAATGGTTGAATTGTTAAATGTGAGAAATCGTATATCTACTCTGTCATCTCAATTTAGATACGCAATGATATCTCTCCTCAATTTAAAGTATTGTTAAGTTGCTTGGAATATTAACTAATTTTCACGATTGAGTTCTACTAGTTCCACGTGGTTGTTGTGCGCACAATAAATCCTATAACTTTTATTAAAATTAGAATCAAACATGAAAACAATGTACCCAATATATTATCTCTTATCTCATGCATGTGTTGTAAAGCAATTCTCTTTGTTTTTCTCTCACACTTACACAAAATTAAAATATTTATTTTATTACTTAAAAAATCTCAATCCTAATCTTATTTACTAATTACTTTAAAATCTTAATCCTAATATTAATTACTTATTTTGTAAACTTTCAAAATAAATAAACGTGAAACCGAAAATTAATGAAATTTGACCGGGGGCTGGGGCAACAAATTCTGCGGTCACCTAGATTCCTTGTGATCGTCATGTTACTTTTATCAAGGTTCACTGTTTCTACCGGTGACCCCTCCCAGCCCATTAGGGCCCTGTTTGTTTATTCTATTAAAAGGCCATCACTAGGTCCCCAATAACTATTATTTTGTCAAAACAATGTTATGAATAGTAATTCTTTAAAAAATACATGATTAAAAAATAAGAAGGTTTTTTGAATTTATGTTTAAAATAGTTTATTGTATAAATTTGTAATTGAAAATGTGTAAGTAGAAAAAGAAATTTTAAATAATTATTGTGAGTAAATGAGATTATTTTACTATTATCTTCAAACAGTTCCTCATGTTATTGACAATGTGGAAGCTAGTGGATGGAGAAAAAACCGAAACGTGTAGGTAAATGTTGAATCTATCGGACGGCTGAGGGAAATGACACGTTGGCAAGAGAGGTTTATGACCGTTGATGGATAGAGAAAATGAAGGGTCAAGATTGAGTTGGATGAGAAAAGAACTGGATCTGAGCCTTCCACGAGGGTTTGGAGAACGTGAAATAGCCTTGAGAGAGGAACAGATGATAAGATTGAGATAGCAGAAAGAGGGTTCATTTCTAGAGAGAAAGATAGAGAGAGTGAAGGGGGATTAGTGAAAAGAATCCATTTCACAGAAGATCTTGAAAAGAAATTTGTATTTTTTTGGTGGGTTTTCTTCCATCTATGGTTTCGCCGGAGGGTGGAGTGAATCTTGATTTTCCGGCGAGTTTGATATCATTTTTTTCTGGTGAATTTTGCTGTAACTGAAATCTTGTGAGATTTTCAGATTTGTAGCTATATTGTGATTACAGAGCATAGACAAGTCACCGATGGAGAGAAACAGAGAGAACCGCAGAGCTAGTATTGTGAGCTCTAATGGCTTTAACAGAAGGAGACCCAGGACCAACAGTCACAGAGACTCTCCGGGTACACGAGAAACTCATTTTTTCACAGATCTGATTCAGTTTCTCACAAAGATTTGATCTTTTTTCTTGTTTTTTTAAAATTGATTTTGCCTAAAGATTTGAGTTCTTTTGTTGCAGATGAAGATGGTGGAGTAGAGTTTCAAGAATCTGTCAGGTTAAGAGACAGAGTAAAGAAAGATCGAGATCGGGATCGAGAGAGGGAGAGAGAAAGGGAAAGAGACAGAGAAAGGGAGACAGATAGAGAAAGGGAGAGGTCCAGTAGGAGCAAGAGAAGAAGAGCTGAGAGATTGATGAACAGTAGAGAAGATGGAGGAGACGACACGTCAGAAGAAAGCATGGATGACGATGAGGTCTATGAAGATGAAGAAAATATCACCACATCCGCCACCACTATTGGCAGTGGTGTGAGGCCACCGCCGCCACCGGCTTCGGGGTTAATCTCCAACCCCCACCACCAGGCCCATCACAATAACCACCATCATAGTCACAGTCAGCAGCATAATATTAGTAGTAACAACAATAATAGTAATAATCACCATCTTCAGCATAGAAAAAGCTTTCCTCCTGCTTCTTCATCTTCTTCAAAGGTTTTCAGAGTAACCCCTGTTTGGAAGGCCGGTGATGAAATGATTGGCGTTTCCGTCCCCAGAAAAGCTCGTTCTGGTATTAACTGAAGAACTCATGAAATTTGGGCCTTTTTTTCTTGATTTTTGTTATTTGGTGACCTGTTTTATAGATCTGATTTTATTGCAGCATCTGCAAAGAGGTCTCATGATTGGGTTTCAAGCAGCAGCAATAACAACGGTGGAGTTGCCGGAGGAGAACAAATTCTCCGACAGGCTTCGACTTCTCCGGCGAGACAAGGTCTTGCCTCAACCTCCGCGCCATCACCATCAGCGCCAATGTCCCCTTCTTCATCCAATGTTTCTATTAGAAAAAAGCTTGTTAGTCTTTGGATCATCACTATATTCTTCAACTTCTTCAAGAATTTCTGTGTTATTGACAAATGGTTTTTTTTTTTTGCTGTGAAGAAACTTGGTAACAATAATGGGCAGAAGCTAAAACCACCAAAGGTATCATCAAAATCCAGTTCGAATCCCGAGGACCTGGAGATTGAAATTGCTGAGGTGTTATACGGTTTAAAGACACACTCACAAGGCCCTACTTCCAAGAAAGAGGATTCCAGGGACGTCAATAGATCAAGCATAGACGGTAAATCACAAGTTTCCTCTCCGATCGCCAATCCTACATCGGCTAACAATCCGATTTTGCCTCCGACTTCTAGTCCCCTTTCAGTAGTTGGTAAGTTTTCTAATTGAGTTTATCGGTTCGGGTATAAATGAGCTTAATTGCTGAAAAATTTTGTGTGTTCTTTTTTCTCAGCTCCAAAGAGAAAGAGACCGCGACAAGTATTGGAGAATCCGAACTATGGTGCTCGTAGCAGCCCTAGTTCTACGGATCAGAAGCCAAAGATCGAGACTCCCTCTCCTAATTTGGAGAAAATCCCGGGATCTGCAGCTGAAAATGGGTATGATATGAGCAATTTAGTCAGTTCTCAAGGAGTAGCCATGCAGCCACTGGAGCCTGTACTGCCAGAGGCCGTGAAGGGATCAGAGTCCAAACCGGTGGCTGAAGAATTTAGGGAGAACAGAGATTCAGTGACGAAGGAGGAGGCGTTGTGCTCACCAAATAAGAAGGAATATCCTCTAAGGTTTGAGGGTAATAGTCCTGAGGATTTGACAGCGACAGCTTCATTTTCTTCTCCAGGGATTAAATTGTAAGCATCCAAAGATTTTTACTTTTTAACAAGAAGCTTTTTAATGGCGTGGATAATTATTTGTGTTGGTGTTGTGAAATCCAGGAATTCGATGCTCTCTGGTGGGGAAAATCCAAGAGAAGCAAAGTTCGAAATAGACCTAATGGTAAGAATAAGGATCCCGGGATATCCATTTGTATGCTCTTGTTTTATTCACTTTTTTTTGTGACTTGAATTGAGTTTCTGATGTAATTCTTTTGAACCCATTTCAGGCTCCTCCTCCACAAGTGAAGTCGTCATCAGACACTGATACCAAGATGGATATAAGGGCGGATCAGAAACCAGTCCTGTTGAGTGTTGAAGCTGTGAGTATTGAGTTGATTCTCTCTCTCTCTCTCTCTCTCTTTTTTGGATATGTTGGCCTTTGTGGAGGTGACTAAGTTGAATTTCTTTTTTCAATGGGTGCAGGATATGAAGCCGGTGATGATGAGTGAAAAGGAAGAAGAGAAAGTGAAGCATCGAAAAGAAGATTCTAGTAATGTGGGAGTTGAAGATAAGAAAGGTAAAGGGACAGCAGAAGAAGATAAGAGAATTGAGATTAAGGGGAGGAATACTGATCTTCAGCTTGATTTGGAAAAGCCTGAAAGAGATGGGAATGCTGTAGCAGTTAACAAATTGAATCAGCAATTACCAACTAAAGCTACCAGAGAAGAACCACAAGCTGAAAAATATGGTAAGTCGATTTGGTGTTATTGGTTCCATGATCTAAAATCAATATTGGCTTTGTGTTCCCCCCACCCTAATTTTGTGGGATTCTTAATTTTTGTTTTAGGCCAATCCACGAATTCTTTGACTTTGCCAGTGTCTATGGCTAGTTGGCCTGGTGATCTTCCTCAAATGGGGTACGGCTGGATTCTATCATTGCTTTATAATGCTCATCAATTGGATGTTTAAGGATTAGATTTATGGTTAAAAGTACTGGATTTTTGCCTAAATAACTCCTGTTTACAACAGCAGATACATGGCACCATTACAAGGAATTGTATCAATGGATGGAAATGCCGTTACGCCAGCACCAATTCAGGTAGTATCTTCTTTTGTCAAGGTGGATATTTGAGCTCGGATATTTTCCTTTTTTCACCCTGGTTGATGTGAATTTGTCAGCCATTATTCTCTCAGCCTCGGCCAAAAAGGTGTGCAACTCATTGCTACATTGCTCAGAATATCCACTACCTCCAGCAATTGGCAAAGATGAATCCCTTCTGGCCTGGCTCTGCCTCGTTGTTTGGAACAAAACCTTGCAATCTTAATGTTGTGCCTTCTGCCGATCTGCTTGGAAACATGGCCGTTCGAGGTGTAAATAATGCACCAGATAAGAGGCAGACTCTTGCTAATATCCCCAGTCACAATGGGAAGGAGAAAGGTTCTCAACCCCCTAATGCTTTGGATTCTGCTCAGAGGAAGCAGCAGATTTTGCTGCAGCAAGCATTACCCCCTGTGGCACCTAATAATATACTGGTATAGTGCTCTCCTCCAGATTTGACCACCATTTACATTTTTGGTTTTCTGGAACACTGGAAATATTTTGTTGAATGTAATTTCTTGTCCAGGGACCAGCTTTTATCTTTCCGCTGAATCAGCAACACGCTGCTGTGGCTGTGGCCTCTGCTCGACCCAATACTGCAAAGCCTCCAACCACCATGAGCAGTGTAGCTTCGTCTAACATCTCCAATTCTGTTGCTGCTAGTGCCTCTGCCACGGCTGGTGGAGCACCTACAGCAATGAGCTTCAACTACCCGAATATGCCCCCCAATGAAACCCAATACTTGGCTATCTTGCAGAACAATGCTTACCCTTTTCCGATACCAGCCATGGGGGGCCCAACAAATTATCGAGGACCACCTTCTCAGGCAATGCCTATGTTTAATGGTTCTTTCTATTCTTCTCAGATGATCCATCCATCACAAATTCAGCTCCAGCAGCCACCGGCCTCTCTGGCTCATCAAATGCAAGCTCATCAAAATGCCAGCAGTTCATCTTCTTCCCAGAAGCATTTACAGAGTCAGCAATCGAGGCCCCAAGGCAGCAGTGCCAATGGTGGGAGTGGGAGTGGAAGCGAAAACTTGCAAAACTTTCACACACAAAGGTCCCAGCCTTCTCAGCTACAACAACAGTCACAGAATCACCATATAAATCCTCCTCGGGCACGCCACCTTGAGAATGAGTTGTGCGGTGAAGATAGTCCATCAACTGCTGATAGCCGAGGTGCTCGAGCGTCAATGAATCTTTATGGTCAGAATTTTTCTGTGCGAATTCATCCTCAGAATTTTGCTTTGATGACTCCTCCGGCTGCTTTGACAGGCACTGCCACCAGCGGAAGTGGGAACCAGAGTGAGAAGCAGCAGCAACAACCACAGCAGCAGGGACTAAAGACCGGAGTAGATTCACAGCCACCCGAAACTTTTCCTATGTCATTTGGTCTGATAAATGGTAATACTACTGGTCCAGTTATTGATATGACATCCATGTCACAAAATCAAGCAATCTTTCAGAGTTTCCCAGAGGCCACTCGACAAAACATCCAGATGATGGCAGCTGCTGCTACGGCACAGAAGAAGAATTTTCGAATTTCTGAGGATGGTAAATCTGGAGGTGGTGATTCCTCTGCCACTGACGATGAAAAGAAAGGTTTGGCTGGGAAGAGTGAGACAGGTGTTGGGCAGTCAATTGTGTTCACGAGAACGGATTTAGCCGATGCATCTGTTTCTTCTCGTACCAACAATTTTGCTAGCATAAATCCGAATGCTCACATGCAAGCTCAACTTCACCAGCAGCAGATGCTGCAGCTTCACAAGCAGCAGCCATTGTCCACTTTGGGTGCTCGGAGTAAAGCACCGTCGACCACTAGTGGGAACATTTATTCTGAGCACTTGAATTCATCTTCATCCATAGTGGCTAAGTTTCCGAATACACTATCCGGGTACCCACAAAACCTTGTTCAAAACAGCAACGTCAGCAGTCCTGCTCAGTCTCCTCAGTGGAGAAGTTCTGCAAGAACATCGACCTCGCAAGCTCCATCTTTGGCATCGTCCACAGCATCATCAATCAAAAATCTTCCTCAGCAGCAGTCCCGAACTCAACAAACGCGCACACAAATATCTTTTGGGGGAAATCAGAAACCATCTGCTGCTTCACAAGTGCAACCCCCTCCAAGTAGTAGCAATCAGGGACCGTCTTCTCCCATGATGGTTGGCTCACCTACAACCTCGTCCATCTCTAAAGGCCCAAGTGGAAGCCCAAGAAATACAGGTGCTTCCACAAGCAGCAAAACAGGACAGGCTTCTTCATTGTCAACTCATTCAGCAAAAAACTCGCAAGCAGTCCCGAGCCAGAAGTCACCATCAATTCTTGGAACCCCACATGTGATATCCTCTTCGAACAGTGGAACAAAACCTCAAATGCAACAACAGTCCCAACAGCATATGCAGCAAACACAATTGTTCTTTTCACATCCGTATTCCCAAGCTCAATCTCCGCACTCAACCAGTATGAGTTCCACCACTTCAGGCTCCAGCGGGTACTACATGCAGAGAAGACGACCACAGCAGCACCAGCAGCCAACCCAGCATCCATCAGGTGCTCCTGTAACATCATCCGCTGCAATGTTGTCTTTGTGCCAGCCAGTTACACAGGCAAGTACAGGCACTAACGATCCTGCTAAAGCAATTGCTGCAGCCACGTGCAACATGAAAGGCGGTGGGTTACCGGCTCAAGGCCTTATCCATGCTGCTCAATATGCTGCACAGTCAGGAAATCTCTTACAAGGCTTCTCTTATGTTCACACTGTTCCTGCTGCAGTTCCGGTGAAACCTGTGGAGCAGAAACAACCTGCTGGTTAGTGTTAACGTTTTTCTTTTAATCAAATTATGCTTTACATTATTGCAGCCCCATTGTAGGTGAAAAGGATTGTGTTTCTAAAGTTTTAGAAATAAATTGGGACTTTGAATTTATGAAGTTGATTACGATTTCTTGACCAGGAAATGATAATTTGCACCCATGGCAGCAACCTGAGAAGAAATGAAAGATGATGCCATCAATTTTACTCCCCCACGTGGAGACATTGCCGTGGTAAACATCATAATCATCGAATGAGCAAATCACAATTTTGGAAGAAGCACAAGGCGAGCCAATGGATGGTGCTCCCTCCACAAAATTTTCTTCCTCGAGAATGAATGGGTATCGACTCAACATCCTTTTGAAGGGAGCTGGAGCTGGAGCTGGAGCTAATATTGATTGATTTTGATTACAAAAGACTGGCCTTGGAAGGAAATGCTGATCAATGTTTTGTATGTGTTCAAGTAGCAGTAGTTTAAAAGACTCAAAAAGGCAGAAGAAGTTCAGAAAATATTCCAGTCCGTAGGTAGTAGTGGATGTTCTTTTGTGAAAAAAAAAAACAGTATCTTTTGCACATATATGCATGTAATGGAGGGTGCATGTGTATGTCTGTGGCACATATAAGAGTAGTATCTGTAGCCCTCTCAATTCTTTTTATTAATTCTGGCCTACTGTAAGTTGGATCATTGATAAATGTTTCTTCTACCTTTTTTTGTTTGTTTGTTTGTTTGAACCCTCAACTTGGTCCCCATACTCGTATCATTGGGGCAAATGTCTCTGGCTGGTTCCACAAGGAATGCAATGGTGGGGATGGTTTAACAATATGCCCAGCTTGCCAGAAACTCGAGCCGAGTTGATCGGAGGCATAACATAGTCAATTAAGGCCAAGAGGGCTTTGTTGATAGAAGGGATGGGACGATTGATGCACACCATATGCAGATCGGTCAACCCAATTCAAAGTTCAAATTCGAGTTTTTTAACTGTAACAACTTAAAAATATCATTATTAGATTTGAAATTACTGTGGCAGCTGACATGAGACTTGTTTTCAAATTTGTCTTCGTTAAGGATAGTACTCATTTCAATTATCAAATTCTAAGATCTCGATATTATTATTTATTGTAACTTACCTTGTATTAGATTTGTTAATTTGCGCACCTACTGTCTTTCTTGTAAGCCGAATGTTTCAGCTCGACCCGATTGACATTGTGTCTGTGAGAGAAATCTTGGAAGTCCACTCCAGCGAGGTTACTAGGTGTAGTCGACTTTCTTGATTGCTCTTTTTTGTCGTTATTATGCAAATAAAGACTAAAGTACAATAAAATTTTATTAGGTACAATTTGTTGAATAAAAATATTTTGGTTTTGACAAAAGCAGATTTCACACTACTTTATCTATATATTAAATAAAATATACAACAATAATGTAAATAAGTTGAGGATATTTCAATAATATCTTCTGCCTTTTTTGGATTATTTTCTATATTTCGTTTTCAAAGATACCTACTGGACTTTGCTATGGGACCCATATTAAATTGGCTGGCAGGCATTTGATTTTGGGTTTTGCTATACCCCCATCACAAAAAGAGGGGGTGGGGTCCACATCCAATAAAAAAAATTCGTGGGCCCCACTCACGATGTGTTAACCGGCCCATAGTGGTGGCGGCCGGGAAGTCAGCGGTGGGCGATCCGGCCACAAATCATGCCAGAATATGTGGATTCTTTTATATTTTATCAATTACTTTTTATTTTTAGATTTAGTCTTGGATTAAGCCAAACGAACAGGTGAGATTTCAGCTCCTGATTTGCAATGTTTTGTATTATTTAATTTTTTCAACTTCCAATGAGACTTCGCTATGTCCGTCCGTTTAAAAATCTGTCACTGAACCTATTTCTATAGCAATATTTTTTATTCTTAGGGGCCACCTGGCATCTCTTGCACAAAAATTATGAAATATGGATGAAATTTCTAATTCAAATACTTAAAAAACACAAATAAATGCTTAAAAAATTTCCTCCATTAAAAAAATATATCATGCCGTGCTTAAAAGCTTACTGTCTTTTTCATTCCTCCGAGTAAGAGGGAATTGCGAAATGTAGCTACGTGTTTCGAATTATCTTCTCGTTGGGTGGAGGGTTTGTCTAAAGACAAGGTTCGGAAATGGCCAGATTAGCTGACTTTCATCGATAGTAACTTTCATTTTTATAAAAAGTAACTTAGAATATCATTTTTATAAATTAAGTAACTTAAAAAGTAAATTTACCTTCATTTTAAGCACCACCAAAGGTGGGTGTAGTCACTTGGCTAAACCTTAATACATATATTTGCAAGAAAACAACAAATCTCACCAAAATTGCTTCTCAGAAATCACTTCATCAGAAGAATCAATTTTTTTTTTTTTAACATTAACAGAACATATAATCCCGTGTAAGCTTAGTTCATCAACAAATCTTGCTTACATGTTTTGCATTTCAGAAGAAAAAACCTTTTGGATTGCCCTGAAACCCGAACCGTGAACAGTGTCAACAAGCTTCGACTTTGCTTTCTGCAGAAAATGTAGGCCGATTCATCGCGACCCTTTGTTCCAGCCATGTCCCAATGCAGAAATATAAAAGCACACTCATCTTTAGATATTCAAATCGTTATTTTTTCACTCTAAAAGCAGAGTTCTTGCAAGCGCTTTATTGAGTCGAGCCGATTTTTTTCAAAAAGAAAGACAAAACGTTAATCTAAACTCCAAACCTTGTTTTATGCTCGACAAGATTTATTTGCTGTCAAATACTATGGAAACTGTCTGATTTTAAAGACAGGAACCAGAAAAATTGTGGGTTCCACAGATGAGTGTGTTTTGCTGTCAGTTTGAGTCCCAAAATTCCACATTTTGTAAGAATAAAAGACAAGAAAAAAAAAAAAAAATGAGTATTTTTTTATATCTGAATTTTCATACTGTCTGGTTTTATTCAATGCTGCGCTGCCTCACCTACTGATGGTCCCACACTAGTGGGCTGTTTTTGTAAGATTTTGATTCAAGGGCCCCACATCCCATGATAGAGTTTGGGCTTGTTGAATTTTCACTGGCCAATCAGAGTAAAGACAGTTGACTATCAAGTAATTTTGATGGTTAACATGAGTCGTGATTACATTGACCTTTGTTGCTTAATCGCGTTATGATTTGGGACTCTTTGCAACATAAGTATTGACCTTTGAAAATATAGCATCATGATTTATTTGACTCTTGGATATGTCCCACTAAAGAAGTTTCAATTTGAATCATGCCACAAAGAAGTTTCAATTTGAATCATTATATACTGACGTAACATTCGACGTAATGTCAAATTATACTTTATTATTGAACTATTTAAAATACAGTTTTTCACTCAGTCACATCCCGTCACAGTGTCTTTTGTCAAAGAATCTAGCCAGATTTTTCTGTCACAGTGGCATTTTCCTTTCGATTTATGGTATTAACTACATAGCACTTTGTACCCTCGAAATCGACCAATATTTCATTTCGATCTCGATAGCACCATCACTCGACTATGATTTTCGAAAAAAACTACTTTCATCAAACATGGAATAAGAGCTTACAAAATAGACTCAGCTATGCTTAAACTATATTTCATATGCTAATTCATATCGAACCTACATGACTTGGTACTTTAGCATGATTAATAATTAAGCAATCGAGTTGCATACAAGCAATATCCATTTAATAAGAAACCATCTAACCAACCCCTACAAGAGAATTGTATTATATAGAGTATTTTTTTTAAATCTTTCTTGTCAATTTTTCTTTCTCCTGCATTGTTGATTAATTTAATTAAATAGAGATTATTTTAAAATAAATTGGCATTCGTGGAATCCGATGATTATCTACTCCACGTGGACACGATATTCAATGCGTAATTAAAAATGATAAAATATTTTTTTATCCAGCCCCGATATTTGATTACACTTAATATTGATCTCCAATCTAGTCTTTCGGTAATAAGTTTGTCACCAATCTTTTTAAAAAAAAAGTAAATAGATATCCAATCTTTCATTATAGTAATACAATCGACTCTTAAAATTGTTTAAATCTCTAATAAATCGTCACATGTTTAACTTAGAGCATGTTTGAAGCCCCATTAAAAGGTTAAGAATGTATTTTAGAATAGTAAATTGATGGATAATTTGTGGTTAAAAAATAAGAATTTTTTTTATTTATGTTTAATATTATTTTATGAAAAAATGTGTGATTAAAAACAAGAGAAAAATTTGTATTTTGAAAAAAATGAGAATCAAACAAAGACTTGATGAGTAAACTACCTCTGCTTCTCAACTTGAATTACATGTTTTCACAAGGGTGACATTTATTGAACGAATTACGCAACCATAATAAAATATTGGTGACTAATTTGTTACTTTTAAAGATCGAGGACCAAGCATTAATATACTGCTGATAGTTTGAGTCTATTATAGTTTAAAATAAATCTGCTTAAAATAAAGTACTTGTGGCACAATTTTAGGGATTAGGTTAATCATAATGTTTAATTTATAATATAATTATGATGGATTCGAGTAGGAGCAAATTGATTCTCCATCTTGACTATATTATTCTTAAAATATAAAATAAGGTATTAATCAATGTTGTACAACCTGGCTCGACTTAGGACCGTTTGGCATGTCTTTTGAAAAGGTAAAATGAACTTTTGAAACCCAAAAACTGCTTTTAGATTCATTTGAATAATTTTACAACTTATAATATTAAACATTATTGATAATGTAAAAATTCTTGCATTGAGAAAATGAAATTCATATAGCCATAAGAGAAAATCAAGGGAAACAACTTTCAAATAAATCGAAGGATCGCACATAAAAATCGCATTCATTACCCTTGTAGAATTAACTAATATTATAGTTTTTGTTCGTCATGATCGAATAAGAATTAATTAATTATTTGAATAATCACTATTGGAATCCTAAACCGTCAACATAAACTGATTTGAAACATTATTGGTTACATAATTTACTTTCATTTGTACTAGATTTTGAAATTTATGCCCATTATATAGAATAGAAATGTTTCAAGTGTTAACATTATGTATATAGTAAAAATCAATAATATCAATACTCAAAACTGGGGTATGAAAAACTTCTAGTTTTCATTTTTGCCCTTATATATATTTTGATTTTGACCACCACGCCTTTATTTATATGTGTACCATAATCATTACTTAAATATGTCGATTAAAAGTTGCATTTATATAATGGTACTATGGTAGATTAATTACAATATATAATAATTTAATATATATTATAGTTTAATATAATTATATATGAAGAAGAATCGAACTTAATTTGATTAATATCAAATTCTGAGTACTTCGATATGGAAAACTAACTATATATTTAAAAGGAAATATATGAAGTTAAATTGTAATTAATATACCATTAATGACACATTTAATATATTATAATATTATATATATATACGTGAGCTTCACTTAAAATCGACGCTCATCTACTCATATATATATTCAATTTACCATTTTGTCCTTATAAAATATTGTCTTCATTCAAATATTATAAATTTCAGGTTTAGTTAATATATTGATAAAATAATTATTAAAATACAAAGGACAATAAGTTGAAAAGAAAAAAAATTGCTTAAAGGTGATCAACAGTTAAGAGAGGAAGGGTCAAAGAGGGAAAAATTAGCCATCAATTTTAAAAACCTTTCTAATTACTCATAATAATTAGGAGTTACTTCCCTTCACATATTTGTGTCCACCCCCACTAAATACAAGCTTCACACTTTAATTACTCATTTCCTACTAAAATCAATTTTTTTAAGTATTAATAAAAATTAATATTATGTGTTCCAAAAAATATATACTAATATAGTATTTGGTATTTTATTATTATTGCATGGTCATTTTTGTATAAGCATAAAAACATATGGTCCAGTTATGAAGTACATATAATATATTTTTACTTCATCCTCAAGGTATGATTTTTTATTTTGTAATTTCATTTGGTATTCGTTTTCTATCTTTTATGTGGAATCTAAAAATGAAGATTCTAAATTCTCATTGAGCAAATTACATGCTCTTTAAGTTTATATTATTTTCTTCTTATCTACTTGCTAATAAAAATTCATTTTTCTTTTTGTATGTGAATTTTTGAATTAATATGCATCAAAATTATTAATGCTCTTCAAATTTTATATTTACGTCCATATTAGGTCAAAACTCTTTTCCGCGATAATTTCTTTCGCTTACGTAAGAATTAGTGTTTGCAACTATTAAATGATTTTTTTCAATGAATTTTATTTTTTGATACATAGTTTGATTATTCGTTCAGAGTTGGATCTATATTCTCCACTTTGGTGCATTTTTTAATATCTTTACTTAAACTTAAAATATTATGCTTTCCAACAATTTGTGTAGGTATAAATATTTTTATATGATGTACATATTTGTAGATTATGTGAACTACAAATAAAAAGAAGAAAAATTGTGGAACGTAGACGAAATATAACGTTTACAAAGAAATTTTTTTGTAGTTAAAATATTACATTTCAATTTATTCAACATTTTCACATTATATGTGTAGGTATATACATAATTCCATAAAGTTTTTTATCCATTTATATATTCTTTTTAAAAATTTCAATTTTTTTCTTTTAATAATCTCAATTACCTCGACTACTTTCAAAAAAACGTATTAATACTTAATAAACAATACATTATTCATTTGATACATAAAATGTTCAAAGCTTGTACTTACCACTAGTATGCTTATAAAGCCACGAAACAAACGTTATGTGAGCAATGGAAAATTATTGTGCAAAGTTCTAGAAGGCACAAGGCATTACAAATTTTATGATCATACTCAAATTTTACGAGCCCCAGTGAAACAAATGAGTTTTTTTTAGCCCTTATTTGATCCCCATTTTTTTAAATACATTTTTCTCTCTTCTTTTCAACTACACATTCTTCAATAAAATAATATTACACGCAAACTCAAAAAACATTTTACTTATTTTTTAACTACACATCCTCCATCAATTCACTATTCCAAAATACACTTACAATAAAATGAAGCTCAAGCATGCTCTTGATATTATCTTAATTCTTCCAAGACTGTTAAAATGACATGCAGAGGATCATTCAGCAGAACTTCACAGCACTTCACTGTGGTGGGGTGGGGTGGGGTGGGGTGGGGTGGGGGTAGGGGTAGGGGTAGACTGGGAGTATTTAACAACCACAATGAGCTTAAGCAAAATGATTTATAATCGAATACCTAAGAATATTATTGAAGTTTCAGATCTTGTTTTCAAAGTAACAATGGTCAGTAAAATCACTCTCCAGTAAAAATGCCTCCCTACCCTAGGATTACAGAATCGATGACTTAGCAAATTCTCCGTTTTCACTATACAAGTTTCCACGGGGAATCACCGATGCATGTGCTTTTCGGGGGAATTTATGGCGACTAATATAACCATCACTTAGAATTCCCCAAATTCTAGACATACAATAAAATCGAAAAAAAGAAAATGACGAAAAGAAAGAGAGCAGAAGTACATCTAGTTGAATGATCAGTCATATGAATGCTTTTAGGACTGCTTCTCCAAAGCAGCAAATTCCTTTTCTTGCTGTTCTTTTGAATACCTTTGTGCAGTTGCATTCACTATCTTGACAAAGAAGTTCATTAGCATGAACCACACCACAGTATTCCAAATGGAAGCGAGTGAGAAATCCCATTTCTTTGCCTGATGTAGTAAGTAAATTAAGAAAACTCGAGAAGAAAGAAGATAACGAAGAAGAAAATGTCGTAGGGGTAAGCAAGAAATGAGAGTACCTCGACATTTAAAGGAACATGAGGTTTGGTGGCCATGTACTTGTCTTTCATGGAGTGAAGCTTGGCAACAATGTTGGGTAGGATAGAGTCAAAACCAGGTACAAAGCTCAGCACCCAAATTAATTCATTTTCGACCCAATCAAGAAGTTGATTGTTGCACACAGAAATGATGAACAGCGTCTGCCAAATATTATCATTTAATGAGCATCCGTTTGACTAAGGTTTAGTGAAAATTAAACATTATTATCTCTAAACTCAAGCCAATTCCAACTCGCTGGGACATTTATAAACCTGTATGTGAGTCTTGATGATTGCTTTCCCTATCATTGTTGCCAGAAAGAACTCCCAAAAAGGAATTCCGAATTGGCCACACATTATGCCTGCAAGATCAAATAAAGGATTTGGTACCTACAAAATATTTCTATTAGCCAACGGTACAATTGAGGATAAGAATAAGTGAAAAGAAACACCTGCGCCACCCTCCCCCTCCTCCTCCTATATGCAATGAAGTGATTCTAAATGCTGAAATCAATTGTTATCAGCATGCCATTGAACTAGAGAAAATATCAAATAACATGTAAAAAGTGCAAGCTTTGTAACGAAACCGTAAAAAGGAAAGTTGCAAGTGTAAAACTAACCGAAGCAAGAATTAGAATAGTGAAGAAGTTCAGATATTGAGCTTGTGACAGGAACCAGCGCTTGATTTGGGTTAGCCGAGTAGCTATAAATCCGTTATGCTCTGTTGATGAAACATCCAACTCTTCCATGGTTTCGAATTTATCACCAGATAAACTTGCTGTAAAAAGAGAAGGATACATGTAAAGTCTTCCGAAGTAAACCATGTAGTAGGCAAAGCAGACCAAATTTCGATTATAAGGGTTCTACCACTTCCTGTGAATTATGATTTGATTTATAAAATGTCTGATTACCTTTCAAAAAAATAAAAAAAGGGTTCTATGTGTGGACAGAACTCACCTTCTGATCCCAACAATTTATATCATACTAAGAAAATGTAGTAAGAAAAGCAGACCAAATTTCGATTTTAAGGGTTCAATGTGGACAGAACTCGCCTTCTGATCCCAACAATTTATATCATACTAAGAAAACCCTCTCTCCTCTTTGCAATTTCAATGTAAATTTCCACTAAATCCCATTGCCACAAGAGAATTCGCTCAAAGACAGAACTATGAACATCCCATTCCAATGTAATTTTCCACTAAATCCCGTTGCTACAGAAGAAGTTGTTCAAAGACAGCTATAAACATGTAATCAAAGTTCATACCTGTTCTTGAAATAAAGTATGGTGGAAGTTCTCCAAGTGCAGTCCCAAGGCCCCACAAGATTGCCTCTAACTGGACCTGGGGCAATATGGCACTCAGCGGAACCAGTGTACCATGTGAAGATGAAAATAATGGAGGCACAAATTCTGCACAATCCTTGCCAAGCCATGACGGGCCTCTTTTTAGTTGAATTGTATCATATGGAGCGCTCTTGATGTCCACTCGACCACACTGCATTGCTTTTATAGTGAATAAGGCAATATGAGGTCCCAGATAGAGAACAAAAGTGTGCAGTCCAGATCCTGTACAAAATATAAGAACAAAACAAATGTAAAGAGTTGTCAGAAAATATGCTGCGTGAGACAGCAGGTTAGGTTTTTATACTGTAAATTTTTTCAAATATTTAGATTTAAGCTTTGTGTGCCTTAGTCAAGACTTAAACCCTAACATGCACACCTCAGGACACAAGACTTCGGGTGACAGAGGCATGCCTTTATCCTTTCTTGCTGCTCTTTTACCAGCCTCAAGTATTTGAGCTGGTTTTTCACAGCCCATAAAGTTTTCGGTTATAAACACAGTTCAACCCTATGAACCAATTAGAAACAAATGGAGAGTAGAAAAAGAATACAAGTGAAAAACCCGTATTTAAGCCCTCTACTACTAGAACTGTAGCCCTCTCCAAGTTAAGCTGCATTTTATGTGTTGGCGGACAACCGGTGAGAGAGGTTTGTAACATGTCTTCACTCTTGTGCTTGTGCTTATGCTTATACTATATTTCTCTTGCTGTTGTCTCCCTGTTTTGTTTTCTTTTTCCTCCAGTTTTTCTATTCTGTTAAAGTTAAAAATTGCAAATAAATTTGACTTGAAGTTCATGCAACTTTTCTTGAATTATAAAGCTTCAACGTAACAAAAAAAAAAAGGTCATCTACAACAAGAAACTAAGCCTTATTTTGACAAGTCGGCTAAGTGTAATATTTTCCACCACTCCATTTAGCTTACCACTATATCTACAGGAATATTCAAAGAAACTAGTCCTTAAGCAACTACAACATGTTAACATGTCATGTTAATTTTGGTCTAAATCTCCATCTTCTAACTTGTTCTGCTGAGATAATATCATTATTGTCGATGAGAATTTTTTTAGGTATACACAATACTTGCTCAATCACCTAATTCGTCATTTCTTATTTTATCCTCTGCAGGTGCTCCTACAAGATAATGACCACATATCAATCTTAACATCCTCATTTCACCTACTTGGATGGTAGTTTTCTTCCGTGTAATCTGTCACTTTAGCACTTCAATAACTTTAGGGAAACTAAGTCAGATTCTTATGGCAAACAAGGTAAAGTTCACTGGTGTGCTCAGTCATTAAATTTACAGAAGTTTATGTGAGTGTGAGCCTTATTTTTTCGAAAGAAAAAGTTCTGTAATAGTGATTTTTTGGAGAATATGTAATTAAAAAGTTGGGAAAAATTTTAAGTTTACGTATAAAATTATTTTATGGGAAGAATGTGATTGAAAACGAGTTCGAGGAAAAATGACTTTAGAGAATG
Source organism: Fraxinus cuspidata (assembly GCA_903798385.1). Lineage (NCBI taxonomy): Eukaryota > Viridiplantae > Streptophyta > Magnoliopsida > Lamiales > Oleaceae > Fraxinus > Fraxinus cuspidata. The sequence continues at coordinate 24,211 of CAIGRP010120443.1, forward strand.
GAGGTCAAACGGGCTTATCCTTATAACTGGATTTGAGGATTCACATGATTATGCAATAAGCCACAAAGAAATATTTCTAACTAAACCACTATAACCATTAACTTATTTGGACAATATTACATACCAAGGCCAATGGAAGATGCAACACCAAGAGCCACCCACCATGATCCAAAATGTATGTATCGCAGAACTTCCTCCACATGCTGCATACAGAGAGAAGGTTTATATCAACAATCCAAGATGAGACAACCACTGACCAAGAATGAATCAATACATTATATTTAGTAATAAAAAATTTTAACAGGAGAAAACCATCCTTTGCCTAAAATAGAGCTAGGATTATCTGAATTTGAATCAACACAGAGAACAGCATAGCATCACTGACACAGTCGTGCCATATAAACAATAAGGGACTCCTGAAAGTAGTCATGAGACACCGAGATTCTCATTTAATGGAAAACATACGTTCAATCGTAATGCAAGTTTTGACCAATTTAGACCACCATGTTTATTACCTTCTCGTGAGGACCATCAGTTGTCACAAGTAGTACACCAGCAATCACAATCATGGTACCCAGAAGCATAAGCCATCCACCATGTGACAAAAGATATGCCACTGATCGCCTAAGATACTGTGTGATGGCAAGAATGAAAAGCTTTAACGTTTTGATAGGCTGCGTTGTAAGAGTTAATTTTTCTAATTCCTGCTGATGCTTCCAATGGAGTCCTGCAAAAGTAGAAAATCGGTCAATTCGTAGGTACTTATATTCCAGAGTGTATAAAGGGAACTGAGAAGATGGCATCTCGTTCTACCAAATACACCGCAGCAGGACTGCATCCGAGAACAATTTTTTTGGGGGGTTATTTAATAATTTGTTGAACATTGTGAAAAAAAGAAAGTACAAATTATTTCGTTCTTGTTTTTGACTTGGTAATTGCTCATTGCATCTTCATTGTGAGTTTTAGTTCTTTCATATAGCACTAATTTTTCCTTTGAAAAATATACAAGAAATTTCAAGCTCAATTCTCAAGGGATCACTTTCCCTATTGTATTATACGAAATTAATTGACAATCTTTCTTTCTATATAAAGAGTTATCATCAGCCAATTTTTCATTCTTTCTTTCTTTCTTTCTTTTTGTGTTTTTTTCAAAGAATGTCAGCTAGAAGTAAAGATCTACAATTTGTTAACTGGATAATGATAGACTTGTGAAATTATAGCTTGCATACAAGAACTGGATGTCACGATTCTATGAAGGTGAAACCATAAATTATCTCGATTCCCCGCATATGAGAAACTGCATTCATTTACAAAAAATTGACTACAATGTCTGAATACTTCACCTTTCTATCTCTCTGACACCCATTCGAAACACAAGAAAGGCTCAGTTTAGAATTCTAACCAGATGCTTACGGCTATGGGTTTTAAATTTTAACATTTTTTTTAAATATAGGGCCAGGAACGCTGAAGTGAAATGATATGCATATTGATCATTAACTCAAGTATAAACAAAATATAAAATTATAGATTGTACATTCACCATCCTCCTCCACGGGTCAATCAAACGTTAGACTTTCATATTTACTACATCCTGAGAAGAAGGAATAAATTCAAACCATGAAATTTCCCATGCACATCCTATGCCAAGTACTGAGACCCATATTGGAAATCCTCAATAAATGAAAACAAAGGGCCAGGGAAACACTGTAGGAAGATCCAGCAAATAGCAATACAATTTTCTTACCTTTATCCACAGGGAAAATTAGGATATTACATTGAGATTTCAACTTCATCATTTAAGGTGTTGCTCGAAGCAACAAAACCTTCTTTCTTGTTTTAGTAATGGCATAGGTGCAATGGTATAACTATTTAATACGATGACCAATATTTTAACTTCTCTTCTATAATACTATTTGGTGCTATCTAATCCTCTCTACTAAACATGCTTTTAAGAGAATATTTTGCACTAGTTTAGTCCTACCACAATTTCACTTCAGCATATCCTGGCACGATTCAACAATTTAAGAAACATTTCTTAATTGCTTTTACCTTCTTGACATCCCAAATCCAAAACCTAAAAAACACTCTTAGATTTGCTTAAGTTTTTAACTATGTTATTCAACATATGAAATTGTGCCAAACATATCATCTCTTCGCTTCTCTCGGCAAGAGAAGCAGTAGAATCTATCTTAGATCAGGTACATAAGCATATACGTCATTTCAACAGCTTCTTCCTAAAACGTGTTTAGTTCTCCGAATATCATGCTAAAAGTTCGAAATTACGACAATCCCACAACTCAAAAGCATGCAGTCCATCATGCCGCTGCTCGTCACCATTCAAAAGTCATTAATATGCCAAAAGATCAGATCTGCTATTACCGTAGCAATCCATGTGGATCGACCAAAACACCACTTCATTCCTCTGGTTTTGTCTATTAGCATTCCCAAAATATACTTAAATCAAATATTGTGCAAAAGAGATATTCTGCTGAGCTCCGCCTCGTATATAAATTCGTGACATATAGAATAAACACCTGAATGCAGCATAAACACGAACCTGAAGATACATTTTAGCTTATTTGTTTCTGAATCCTCAAGCCCACAAGTGGAAGCATATTAATGATAATGCCAAAATTGATTGAATTGCTTAAAACCCATGAACAGGTTTCAGTAGAGTCAAACTGTATGAGCACAAATGACCCAATTAATTAATACCCTTTTGCCCTCTTCAGCTCCACATTCTCCTTATCTGAATTAGAGCTAAAACTAACCCCAAAAGAATATCTCAAACAATGAATATATCACTACTATTAAAAGCATGAATTACCCAAATAATCAAGACCCATTTGTCCTCTTCAGCACCTTCACTATAAAATCCAACAAACCGCATAAAACTAACCCAGAAAAAATAACATTGATAACGTGCAATTAAAATTCAGCTAAATAACAAGCACCTAAACACACCAACATATAAATGGAAAAAAGAATAGAAAAAGGAAACCGTTTTCTTTCCAACCCGGTAATGAAAAATAAAATCCAAATAAAATATTCCTCAACATAGAAAAATCAAATAGTAAACTAAAACTCGCCTGAGATTGACATGTCTCTATCTTCCGGACACGAATTCTCGTTTGAAATTGATTTTTTCTTGGACCCCATCCTTTTCACAGGCTTTCAAATGCCATCTGAGAATCTAATCCATTGCGGCGTGTGATTTAGATTTATGAAAGTATATATTTGTAGATGTGACTTGACTATTGGATTATATGGGGGAATTGTGTGAATTACGAGTCAATTAATGAACGAAAAATGGGATTTTTGTGAGAGATCTGCGTCTGCGTCTGCGTCTGCGTCTGCTTTTAGTTTTAAGACCCAAATCTAGAAAAATACAAATTGCTTTTTATTTTTATTTTTAATTTCTAAATCAATCTCATCTCCACTTTACTACCCACAAAAAAACACTTATCCTTTATTATCAAAATAATCGACTTACTTATTTTTAAAATTGTCTCCTAAAAGAGAGTGCTTAAAGTGCTGAAAAACTTAAAAGTTGATAAAAAGTTAGAGGTCTGAATAATTAATTTTAATTATGCATTTTACGAAATTCATAATTTTTATCAATTTATCAATTATACTTTTCTTTACCTTTAGTCAAAATTAATCATCATCATCATCATCAACCCCTAACATTTATTTATAAATATGCTAATTTATAAGCAAATTTGGATTTTAGATATTTTATTTTAAACTAGTATTATACTTTCTTGTCATTTGTTAATTCATAATTAACTAATTTGGGTTTTATTCACCAGTTTAAAGATCAAATTTGGCTTAATCGCAAAAAAAATGTCCATACGTTTGGCATCTAGTGTGCAAAACGTTCCCACGTTTCATATTTTTACATTTTCACCCATATTTCAACGTATTATTGCGAAAAAATCATTTCACATATTTTTAACGTAAAATACGTTTCAAATTTTTGCATTTTCACCCCTATTTCAACGTTTCGTTGCCGAAAACGTCATTTTCACATATTTTTAACGTAAAATGACCAATATACCCTCTATATAAATAAAACAAAAAAGAAAAGAATAAAAATAAAGAATAAATTGCAAATGAGTCTAAATTTTATGAAAATATTAAAAAAAAAAAAACTTCCTATCTTCTCCTCCGCCTCCCTCTGCCTCCTCCACCCCCGCCGTCGCCACCAAAACCATTGGAATTTCATCCATCTGCAACTGAACTCTCATTGCGTATGATGTGTTCATAACATCAAACAAAGTTGAAAATCAGAATCTACAGCTATTTTCTTCAACGGCAAATTCAGTCACTTCAAACTCATTTTTTGGCGCCAGCGTTAAGACTCACGATCGAAGTCCACCTCCCATAGCACCGCTTACTCAAGGTGTACCTAATGCACCTATGGGTCATCGACAATTTTGCCCAGAAATGGAAGAACCACACTTGATAGTGCACACGCATTAAAAATCGGTCGGATCCCCTTTCAATTGGCATCACTCTACAACTTCAATCTACAAATTGCATCAACTAGCATGTAATTAAAGGTAAAACGACCATGGGTAAGGATTCAATTGCTTCAATTTATCAGCCAAATGAAACAATTTTGGATTGACATAACGAACTGTTCGTCCGCGCGAAGGGGAAATTCTTCCATCCATTCGTGTCTCAATTGTGTCCCAACATACGAATCAACATGGGAAAACTCAAATTCATGCTCAAACAACATTGGGTAATCGTTCAATTGCAGAAATTACAACGCTCATTTGCCAAATTTTGGAGTCAAATGTCGTTCCTCACACACCATAAAGAGAAGAGAGAAAAAGTTCGAGTTATATTTTGGAGTCAATTGTTTTTGGAGTCAAAATAAAGGGGTGAAATTCCAATGGTTTTAGCGACGGCGGCGGCGGGGTGGAGGAGGCGGAGGAGAAGAGAGAAATAGTTTTTTTTTTTTTTAATATTTTCATAAATTTTGGACTCACTTGCAATTTATTCTTTATTATTTTTTGTTTTATTTATATATGATGGCATATTGGTCATTTTACATTAAAAAAATGTGAAAATGACGTTTTTCGCAATGAAACGTTGAAATATGAGTGAAAATGCAAAAATTAAAACGTATGGACATTTTGCACACTATATACCAAACATATGGACATTTTGTGCGATTAAGCCGCCGGGTTTCATACATTAATCACATTGCATGGATGTTAAAATTATGGTTGACTACTACTACTACTTCTACTACTACTAGCATTATGTTGACATTTTTAAGTTCTAATAAAATATATTTTTGGCGTATTATAAATGACTCATTTCTACTCATAATTTCAATCGATGGAATAATGAATCCACTTGTATCATGAAATAATTTGAATAATTGACTTCAGATTTATTAAGGTTGTTAATAACTGCTTCTAAATATCTTGTATTTTCTTTTGTCCGTGAATTAATATTGACATATTTGCATGTTAAATTTAATTAGACTTTACATAATTAATAATAAAATTTACTAAGCATCAAAATACTTGTTTATCAAGGCGACTAAGCATCAAAATACTTGTTTATCAAGGCGACTAACCTTTGTAAACTCATTGACGACCATAAAATTTCCTTAATTGAATTGTCTCGTGCAGAATGCCAAATATAGTAGATTTCTAAAGGGTAATTAGCACATAACGTCCATACCTTTTAATATTATTGTGGAAAACGTCATTACATTTTATTTTTTTGACATTTTTATCCTTATTTTTACATTTCATTGCACAAAATGTCATTTTCATCTATTTTATCAATTAAAAACTGTGAAATAACGAATATACTATTCTCTTAAATAAACACAAAAGGGAAAAGAAATAACTAATTGCAATCATAGTCCCAATTTCTTTGAAAAGTGAAAATGAGTCCCAAATAAATTATTAAAAAGGTAGTTAGCACATAATGTCTCTACCTTTCACTATTATTGTAAAAAGTCTTTACCTTACATTTTTTTGGCATTTTAACTCTTAGTTACACATTTAATTACGCAAACCATTATTTCTATTAGTTTTCATCCAATTTCTCAATAAAAAGTCATGAAATGACGTATATACCCTACTATTTAAATAGAAAATCTAAAAAATTAATTGCAACCATAGTTCCAACTTTTTTAAAAAGTGCAAACGAATCTAAATTATATTTATTTAAAAATTAAATAAACTAAAAAAATTTAAAAAATGCAATCAAGTCACAAATAAATTATTAAAGAACTAGAAAAGTGTAATTAAAGGTGAGAATACAAAAAAATGAAAGGTATGGACACTTTTCGCAATAACGGTGAAAGACAGGGACATTACGTACTAATTACCATTTTAATAATTTATTTGGACTCACTTGCACTTTTTAAAAAAGTTGGGAATATGGTTGCAATTTTTAAAAAAGTTGGGACTATGGTTGCAATTAGTTTTTTTTTTTTTTAATTTAAAGAGAATGTTATATTCGTCATTTCACAATTTTTAATTGAGAAAATAGATGAAAATGACTTTTTGCGCAATGAAATGTGAAAATAAAGGTGAAAATGCCAAAAATAAAGGTACTGACATTTTCTACAATACAATGAAATGTGGGGATGTTATATGCTAATTATCCATTTATAAACCTATTTTAAAAAAAAAATAAAAATTCAAACCATTAAATTTTCAAATAACGGATGCCAAACAGGGATTATAATTCAAGCAAGAATATGAGCATGTTTAACATGATTTTTGAAACGTCAAAAGTTATTTTTTAGACTAAGAAATCGCTTTTGAACATATTTGGATATTTTTTTAAATTATTTTGTATGTCTATAAGAGTTATTAGAGAAAGTTAATCTAATGTGACATCTTCGAAAAACTCTTCTTTAAAAAAACAAAAAAAGGCAAAAAACAAAAATAGAGACCTTGTGTGCAAACAATTTCAAGTCTTTTTTCGCACTGAATTTAAAGAAGCACGACAAAGCCAGCCCAAAATTATTCAATACGGCTCAATTACTGCATAAAAAAATTATTGGACATTGTCTAAGTTTCAATTATAAAATGTTTTGGTACAAGACTTGCACAAACTATGTAAACATACTTCTCTTTGTTTCAACTACGTCGTACATTTTCCTTTACTGAGTATGAGCTGAAGACAGAATACTGAAAATTAGCTTCGAAAATGTTGGTATTTATTAACATGACCTATTATTTATGGTATTGATTAACTTGATGTATTATTTATGCGAGACCTGCAAATTGATGACGAGAGTTCGAATGTCGAATGTATTTTACTTTGCAAAGAGATGATTGTAGTATATTTGGTTACTATTTATAATTTATTTATAAACGTCCAATGATTTTTGTCTATATATTTCGTGTAATCCACAATTATTTTACTTATTCACCACTCATCTTTATCTACTTAGAACTAAAACAAATTATAAACAACTCCCAAATGTGCTAGAAAATCAATTTCGAATTAATGAGAAATTAAGGTCAAAGTTTTGTCGCTTGAATTTAATATATGACGTAAAAATTGGCATTGGAAAATGTTGGCCTCGTATTGAAAGATGAAAAGCCA
>CAIGRP010120447.1:0-29170 GCA_903798385.1 Fraxinus cuspidata
CGGGGCGTATTGCCATCCCTACACCACAAATGGACTTGAAAATCCAAATTAACAAAAATCCTAACTTTCAAACTAACATAAGACAGATTGAGAAAACCAAAAAGAAATTAAGTTCATGAATCAGTAATCACATAAAAACTGTAATCTACTTGTAAAAGTAGAATAGAAACAACTTGAAGGTCTCCTATGTCATCATTACTAGTAGGATCATTGAAAGAATCATCAACATGTTTTCTATTGTCCTATCACCCTCCTAATCACTGACATTTTTTCCCTCATTACTCATAATGGTGACTTCTCTATTTAATATAAATATTTGTATCTTGTTTAGAACACTTGGTGTGAAATTAATACAACATTAAAATCACCCCATGTCATATATTTGGCATGTAGTGACTAAAATCAACATCAAAACAGATAGTGCAATACATTTCACGGGAAAACAGAGTCATGTTGAGCAAAAACTTCATCAAGCTGCTATTTTTACCAGCAAATTTCCTCCTTTCATGAATTCATAATGAATCAAACACAAAATAGTAATTTACAATTCGAGTAAAGTGGTATCTTATAGAGTACCTTAGAAGCGATGGTGATACCACGCTCGCGCTCGAGGGTAATGGAATCTAGGGCACGCTCGTGGGGGATGTCGGCACCGCACTGTCGGAGGAGCCTATCCATGAGGGTGGTCTTCCCGTGGTCGACATGTGCTATAACAGCCACATTCCTCAGCTGGCTAGGGTCCACAGCACCTCCCAGAGCCGCCGCGTATGGAGCGGCGGTAGTGGCGCTCACCGTGGAGAAGGCGCGTCCGAATAATTGAGGCTTTAGATAATTGGAGGAGTAAGAAGAGACGGTTTTTCTGGTGGTGGTGGACCAGAGAGATCGGAGCAATGGACCGACCATTTCTGAAAGTCAAGGGAAATGGCCGTTTCGTAGTATCTTGTGTAGAAGAAAAATTTAGGGTTTAAAGGGTTTTAACGGTTTTTTTCTCCTGTTTATTATTATATTATATTATTTTAATTTTAATTTTATTTTATTTTTTTGCTGTGCATTTCAGGTAGGGAAGGATGGCAATGGATCATGTGGGACGGGAACGTGGTCGCGTCCTAACTTTTATATAGTTTTTGTTTCTATTACTATTTACTACTCGTCACTTTTTTATTTATTTATAAATAATCTATCTTTTAAATTTTTCATTTTCATGCCCTATCCCTAATATTAGGGTTGGATTTTGTGCTAAATGTACGTCACAACATAAAATTTGTTGATCGATAAATAACAATTATGTTTGGTGTATATCATCTCTTACATTATTCCTTACACTTTGTCCCATAACATCATTTAATTGGACATTTAAAAAAAAATCAACCAATCTTTTTTTTTGACAATCCTGCAAATGTTATCCACAAGAAGGGAGTGTACAAATAGCATAACCCAATAAATAAGGTGGTGAGATTTGACGGATTCAAAATCTTAAAAAAAGTTCTCAACTTTCTTTTTGTTATTAATCCTCATCACATAACCACAAATGTTTACGTGGTGAATAAATTTTGACAATTTCAATTCAAATTATTGTCACCTCATCAATCTAGAAGAGAATTTATACAACAAGCATTTTCCTTTTTTTATTATCTCAACTTTAGTTACGATGCCATATTTTTGCCCCAAGTACCATGTGTTTTAAGTAATTTCTCAAGGTTGTGTGACATTTTTAATAGTTGCACCTATAGCGTCTTAGTTTTGGAGTCTATTGAGTATAGCGGTTGGATTATGAAAATGAATAAATAGATCATTATATTAACTGGATTCAAGAAAAAAAATTGTGTAATATTGCATATGTTTAAAGTTAGTTAGTTTTGGACTAACAACTTAAAAATATCGTAAACAACAATCTTACATAGCTGAAATGCAGTGTGGAAGAGACTTCGATGACAAAATCAAACACAATTCTTAAAAAATATAACAAAGTTTTGAAATAATAAAGCTTAATTGTAGTCCTCAATTTCCTCATGTTTATAGAAAATGGTTAGATTTGTCAAAACCCAACATAACAATGATGCATGATGAACTATGTGCCTTCTAGTTAGGCATTTAATTCAAATTGATTGGGAAGGGCGACTCTTCGAGTATCTTGAAACTTGTTTGTTAGAATTGCATCGATTAGGTCTTCTTATCGCTTCTAGAATTGGTGAGTTACGTGGGTAACTAAGTCTTTTTATGTTGATCATGCTTATGTCATTCACATTTCCTAAGAGGGGCATTGTTTTCTTCTTCGAAGAGAAGGTCTATAAGGTAAGTTCATGGCCGATGCGACTATCCCAATAACATTAGAGAATTGCAAGGATATTCTTAGCGATTGCTTATACACTCCACTAAAGCCACTACTCCCGTCCATTTTTGTTCATATTCTATAATTGAGCTCACCAACACACACGGGTTTAATGTCTAAAAGGCATAGGTTCTATTTCTCAAACGGTGGACTTCCCTAAATGTGTTTTCCAAATATAGAGTAGTTAAGGGCATGAGGTTCCTCAAATGGGATGTAACTTATCTATGGCATTCGTCACGTGGATCCTAATTTGTACATAGCCAGTTAATTGTCTTCTCTCATGCTTTATTACTTGGCCGAAGCCTCAAGGGAGAAAGTAGGAAGCAAGAGCACGAAGAGAGCAACTAATTCTTCAAGCTTTATTTGTGTCATCGTAGTTGATAGTGAAATGGTGACATCTACTTGTAAAGAGGTTTGAAAGAAGTATTTATAATAATATGAAAAAGAAAACTCTAAAATCTTATCTATTAACGTGCTCGATCTCGATATCAGCTGTCATTTCGAGGCAGATGTGCCAATTCCAATACTGAAACGAATTGCTTAACTACAAATCTTGTGTATGTAAAACAATTTACTACTATATTCACAAAGAATCTTAGTTTGATTAGTTGTACATTGTGGCTATCTTTCCATGCTCTCTCTATTCATCAGTTTCTTCCTTACTAGTTTTCTACTTATTTTTATCATCTAAAGGCACTCTTTTCAAACAAATTAAATGTTCATAACATGTGATTTTTTATTTATTTATACTCACTTTATTACATCAATTTTTTGCATTGAAATCACATTTAAATACAATTCTGTCTTCTTTATTTGAATGTCTTGATTTGATTTTTAAGATGCAAAGGACTAATGGCACATCTGCATGTGCATCATGCAAGCATCAAAGGAAAAAATGCACTGAAAAGTGCATTTTGGCACCCTTCTTCCCCGTCGATAAAACTCGAGAATTCCAAGGAGTGCATAAGGTTTTTGGTGTGAGCAATGTAACAAAAATAGTAATGAATCTCGAGGAAGAAAATCGAAAACAAGCTGTAGATTCACTCATCTGGGAAGCCTTTTGCCGGCAAAAGGATCCGGTGCTTGGTCCCTACGGAGAATACAGAAAAGTTTGTGAGGAGCTAAGGTTGTACAAAAGCCAGTACCAGCAAATTCCTCAAGTCCAAAATCAAGGGAGCATAGTTTATAAAGCAGCAGCGCAAGGGGGGCTAATGGGATGGAACAATAACAAGTTTATGAGCTGCAATGGCGTGGGAATAAACAACAACAACGTTAATAATAGTTATCTGAATAATGTTCAGAACAATGACAACTCTATGGTGGATTTTTGCCCTTATTCTTATTCTTCACATCATATACAAGAAACTCATAAACTAAGGGAAGAAAGAGACAATGGTTCTGCTCTTATTATGCCTCAGCAACATTTGCCTAATGGTTTTAACCGACAATACTTTGTTGCAGGCATATAAAACTTGCTTTTTGTTATCATGAGTGCACGTTTGATACGCAACACAATTGTCAAAATTTATTTTATTTTATTTTATTTTCAAATTGATTTATTCTCATACCCCAACATATAGTGTAATATTTATGTTCTTCAGCTTTGGTTTGGCATACATGAGATAAATATCTCTATTTGTAATGACCTATATATACAAGAGATAGATATCCCTATTTGTAATGGCCCATCAAGGGAAATGCTATAGGTACACCGAGATGTCACGTTGACACCCCGGTGTACAGCCCCCCTCACAATAGGGGGGCTCACGAAATTTTTATTGGATGTTGGCCCCTCTCTTTTGTGAGGGGAGGTGTACAAATAACATTTTCCTACAATCAAATTGATTCAAAGTCATTGGAACTCATAAATTGTTAGTTCCCCTGTCCTCTTAATTACCTCTCCTTTTTATTTTTAGTTTCTCACCAGATTTATTAGTACATGCATTTTAATGCATATGGTTGTATGATTGTTTTGTATCTGATTATTCAAAAATAGTTGATGCTTGCAATCCGATTTTCGAAAATATTATTCACTACACCCATAATACGTCAACCTCGATCCAACTACGTCAAATCTGGGCAGCTGGGCACCAAAATTGAGTTGGTAACTAGAGCCTGCTCAGTTGAATTGACACGATCTCTACTCTAAAGTATCTTACTCTACTACTCTTGTCCCTTTTATGTCTTTTTAGTTGCATAAAAACTCGCAAGTAATATTCTAGAAAACCATTTTTCACTAAAGTTGCATTTAGTAAATGGGTCGTGATAACAAAAATACCTATCTACGGACTTCTTAAAACAAATGCTTAAAGAATATTGTTATTCATCTAGATGATGATCACGAGACTACATGGCTGCGAGGTCTTTGTCGCATTATTCAATGAAAAAATATATTCCAACTTCAACAGATAATCACATAGGGTAATGATCACTGCTCTAGATGAATATCATTATTTTCATGCTTTAACAAAGAAAACACAGTTTCCACCAGTAATGAAGATTCAACACATTTTTCATTTAAGTAAACAACTCAAAAACAATCCAAGGACAGTAAATACTATTCAAACTACAGGCCTAAATTGGAATGCACGCCAATCATATATTTATTTCGTGTAAGAGATTTCTAGGAGATAAGTCTATGATAATACACCCCAAAGCAGCCGATTATGATACGGACAAAAAAACTGAGTAATTGAGATCCATTTCCCTCGATGATAGGGTAAAATTTTGGTACAAACAAATGAATAATCAATTTAGTCAATGGTTCAACAGGAAATCCCCGGCTCCTTGAACATTAAATCTCATTAGAGTACATGGAGTTGCTATTTTTAAACAGAGCAACAGCCAACTTTCTTCATCTCAGAAACGTCATCCTTAGAGCCAACATTTATGGTCTGTCCCTTAGGCAAAGCTGCTGGATCATCACCGACCTCAAGAGCTTTCCTGCTGACGACATGATATATCTGACTAAGAACTTCCGTGAAGGCATTTTCCACATTCATAGATTCCAGAGCAGAGGTTTCCATGAAATATGTGTTCTTTCTTTCGGCAAATGCCTTTGCATCTTCTGTGGAAACAGCCCGTAAGTGACGCAAGTCTGCCTTATTTCCAACAAGCATGATGACAATGTTTGAATCAGTGTGATCCCTGAGTTCCTTCAACCACCTCTCCACATTTTCAAATGTAACATGACGTGTGACATCATACACAAGCAATGCACCAACAGCTCCTCGATAGTAGGCACTTGTGATTGCACGATATCTTCAGCAAAAAACATACATTAAGGCAAGTATTCACACACACGGAAATCCAAAATTTGCGAGTTGAGCACAAATATTGAACTAAAAGATATGTTCTAAATTGAGTTAAAGAACTAAGATATTTAAGAAAATTTAAAATATTCAAGTGACAAAAAATGATGGCATGTATATCACTAATCACTGAGGTTGGCAGTTTACATGTCATGCAAGTGGGATCCTTGAAAATCAAACTCGCAATACCAAAATTTCTCTAGGTACCATAATACCAGTTCGGTTAGTTAGCAAACTTGACCCAGGTATCTGGTGTCCTTTGCAATCTATGAAGCCGCTTCCAGGAAAATGAATCATAACAGTAACATGACGCTTAAAGAGACATAACCTCCAGAAGACTATTGGAGACAGGTTAACACTTGTGCTTAGTTAATTCTTAATCATTGCTAAAACCCTACTACACAAAAAAGGTTGAACTTAAATGTTTATAGATCAACTAAAAACTAAACCCTTCGGTAAAATCATTCATGTTCTGTCATTACACAAAGCCACGAGATTAAACTTGAAAGTATTAGATCTAACCCCCTTTAGAATTCACAAGTCTAACGAAGAACAGTATAAAAAAAAAAACAAAAATAGAAATTAATTTCAAATCCCCAGATCTAAAACCCTGCAGCACTCCTTAATGTAGGAACCCACGTTTCATTTCACTAAAACCAGAAATCAGTTCACATAATTAACCATAATAAACTCAACACCACCAGCCAGATCTCAAACTTCTGTACTATACCAAAAATTTTACTAAAAAAACCTAAATAAACATAGCTATCAATTAACCGTATACATACATTTACATATATAGATAAATGTCCATTTGACGAATGGAATATGTACCGTTCTTGGCCAGCAGTGTCCCAAATCTGGGCTTTAACGATTTTATCATCGACGCGGATGCTTCGAGTGGCGAATTCAACGCCAATAGTTGACTTGGACTCCAAACTGAACTCGTTTCGGGTGAATCTTGAAAGCAAATTCGATTTTCCAACACCAGAATCGCCTATTAGCACCATCTTGAACAAGTAATCATAATCATCGTCAGCTCTGTAAGCACCCATTTTCACGTATGTATGTGTATAAATACACACAATATATATGTCTCTATGAATATGGATATTATTTTGGGGAGAGAGAAAGAGTTGAATTGAATTTGAATCTGAATTCAACCAAAGATTTATACACCGTTATGAAAGAGGGCCTGGCAGACTAGTCTATTCTTTTCTTCTTCCAAAAGTCATTGGGATTATGTTGTTTTGCTTTTGGATCCCGATAATAAATTTTAAAAAAATTTGTATTTCCAGTTTGTAGATGAAGAAAAATCAACTGCAATACATGTATTAATGGCTTCGCCGCGTTTGTTTTGCATGTACAAACCCAGAATTTCAAGAAATTTTAATCTCAATGCATCTATAATATATTTAGAGCATCTACCAGACACTCCCTATTTTTAAAGAGCATATTCTATCATTTAAAAGTATCTATAAATTTAGAGAGTTCAAATTTTGAAGTAATCTAACGAGCTCTTTATATTTAACACTTGATTTTGCTACTCCCAAAAAATATTTATTATTTTTCTTTATCTTTTATTTTAAATAGCTTTTTTTATATTATTTTATTGTTTTCCTACATTGAAGGTTGAAACACTTTGAATGCATTTAATTATAGAGAGTGAATTTGGATAATTTTGAGAGTCAAACTAGCTCTCTAAATTAATATGTAAATTTAAAAAGTCTGTTGAAGCATGATTTTAAATGTTGACTCTTTAAAATATAGAGCATTTTATGTTTTAAAAGTCTCTTGAAAATACTTTTAAATTTTAATACATTAATTTTCGATATATGGTTAAGAATAATGTTATCTAACTACAATAATATTAGAGTATCAGTCTAGTTGGTTACATTCAATTAAATGAGTCGCATCACTTTGCATTTAAATGAATCTATTATTTGATGTATGTAATTTTCACCTAGGGTGGTACTTAAAAACAATGGTTGTGAGTAACATTACTCGTTTGTTAATATAAAAAATGAGTATTGATTTTTAATTGTTGATGGACAATCAGTCACACTGAAACTGAAACACAATCTAAATTCTCACACGATGTGGCAGTAGTGCAAAACTGAAACACAGTCTAAATTCTCACACGATGTAGCAGTTGTGCAGAGTAATGCTATATATGATTCGATTCTAATGATAATGGAACCGAACCGAACCCGAATTTTTTGGTATTTAGTAAGTGGAATAGTCGGGTCCAAATTTAATTATGGAACCATTGGGGTTCAATTTCATTCAGTTCGGTTCGGTTCCACGCGATTCCCAAATTTCGTACAATAATTAAGTTTTTTAATATTTACAATAACCATACATTTTTTCAACTAATGACATATTCAATTTTAGCTCTTACCAAAGAACGTCATCTAATCTCATAATATCTTTTGCGTTTCTCTTTATTGAGTTCTTCATAGATTTGATTGCTAAAATCACAAGAAGAAAAAGAAGAAGATGGCAAGCTCCTAATAATGAAGAGAAGCGTAACCAAGTTTCCAATTCGATTTCAATGTAACAATATAAATGACACTACGGTAAAATAATATATTTGAGTAAAACTTAAGTCAATTTGATTAGGTTGAGTTTGTGCTAAAAATTAGAAATTGGTAAATTAATTAGTCAGCAAAATTATTTTTAAAAAATAAAATAATTTGATTTATTTAATATTAAAAAAATAAAAAAAACTCTGAAAATTGGATCTTAGTCTATGATCGAGAATCGAACCAAACCCGTCAATTCTCAATTCAAATACCAATTCGGGTATTTAATTTAAGAAAAATCGCTCGATTCAGGTCGGATCCAAATTGGTTTGATTCAATCCGGAAGTTTTGTCCAATCTTAGTGTGGACAACACAACTTTACTTATTTATTTTGAACGCTGTTCTATAATACGTACTATCTAAAAATTGTATTTATTAACAACATTCGACGAATAATATCTATTTTATTGGCATCTAATAATCACACTCATCAATCTACATCATTTCCATCGATCGCATACAATTAGATGGTTTAACATGTATCACAAGCATCGTACCGCATAATTTGCCAATTTATTGTCAAGTTACTCTAACTTACCCCAGAGGTATCTCTAGGGCTGTAAATAGATTGGATATAGACTAGATTTGCCAATATCCGATCTGATCTAATAAGAATAATTATTCGATCTAATCTGATCCGATCCGATCCAACAGATATTTGATTGTTAAATTCATATCCGTTTTACTATATTATCATATCCGAAATTAAAGAAATCAGAAAAAAATAATGTTGGAATCAACTTTTTATTTATTTTTTTTTTCAATTTTTTCGGGTTTAATAATTATAAAATTTTCAACTTTTTTATGTCTTGAATTTGATGACTTTTTTATTCTAAATTTATTTATTTTCTCATTTATTTATTTTAGTCACAAATAACATGTTATAAAAAAATTTTAATGACTCAATTATTTATAACAAATCGTATCAGATTTACATATATTCATATTTGATCCATTTAGTTAACGGATTATCGGACTAAGATCCTGAATTCATCTCCTACTAATTTCATCGGATTCGGATCAAAATCCAATTCATGATAGCCCTAGGTATCATTGATACACATTTCTTACTAGTTGTCTTTACATCCCTAACATGGTGTAGACAACACTAGTTTGTTTCGGAAAAATCATTGAAAATATATATATTAAAAGTGATATTACTAAAGGCATTCATAAGACGTGATATGTTAAATTCCAAGATGGCTTCATTAATTCTTCATTTATGTGTAGTATAGACTTTTGGTCTGACTCTTTTTTTACGCGTAATGCTGGAAATTTCTTTCTGTTTTATTTTTCTATTGCAAGATGTTTATGTCAGGATATGTCCATATATTTCCTGCAATGAGAATATAATGGTTCATACATAAGTTGTTTTAGCACGTATTCTAAATGAGAGTTGAATTCAGTGTATTCTTTTCGATCTATAATTCATAGTTTGAGGCCATACGTCTTATTGAGTATGTGTTTGATTTGTTGTCTTCAGAAAAAATGAAGAGAAAAATTTCTTCATAATCCTTTTTATAAATAGATCAATTAGACTTTCTTTGTTTTTACAAAAATAATTGAATAGTTCAATATAAGACCAAATATCAAACAATATTATGTTTATGACTTATATCTTACCGATTCACTGTACACATAGGTTGCACACAATTAAGTGGGAAAAACCATACGTAAATAAATTTTTTTTTACAGATGTTTTACACCCCTCACATGTGTGGGACCCACCGAAATAAGAAATGAGAAAAAACCCACCCAGCTCCCCCCGCATTGTGCTTATCTGGTGGTGTTCTGTAGAACCATGTTTCTGTACACGAAGGATGGTTCTAATTAAGTAAACATTCCATCACTTTTTCAGCTTTATGTAAATTATAAATTCACATTTCATTTTTGCTTAAAATATAAATATTTGCATAAAAGACTTCCCACTACTATATTTTAGATTCAAAGGAACATCATATCGAGTTTGAATTGCTACAACACTCGAGTACAACTTTTTAAATATTTGTAATTTGTAATATAATGCAAACTTTATATTTATTTCAAAGCAAGTAATGCATTTTCTAATTATCACTTGAATTATTTGTATATCTTCTTCGCTAACGTATTGTAACTTGTAACAATTATTAATCTTTAGTTATTAGAGAGAATTTAATTTTTTTTCTTTATCTGATTTCCTCGTTGAAACTTAAATATATTTCTCTCTTTTTGCTGCTTTGATTTTAAAATTTTTCAAGATCCACGTATTGCTTATGCTTAGGTATGAACTATGAAATTTCTTGTGCCATTTTCTACGAGGTTGCATATAAAGATATGAAACATTTACATTGTTGTTTCTTTTAATTGGAGTTCTTTGTCCTAATATATTATCTTCATAGCAAATAAAACAAATGTTACCAATGAATAACAATTAAAATATTAATATTTGACCATGACATTAACAAGCATAACATTATCTTTATCAATTGAATTGTCAAATTCTGCCTTCGTGTTAAAGATTCATTTAATTTTTGTTCCAGCTGTGAGTTCAATGAATTGTCGTGTAATTCCTTAAAATGGACATTTTTTTCCCACTAATTATAGCTTCATTAGAACGATCCTTTCGTGCTAAAATACTTAGCACCTATATGAGCTCCATTTTTAGCAAAGAATGCATTTTACAATAGAAGATTGATAGAGAATAAAACCCCATTCTCTTTACCATTTTCAAGTCGTTTTCTGTTTTCGATTTTTCAAAACAGTAAAAACGCGTTCTCTTTCCCATTTTCGAAAACGCGTTTTTGAAAACAAGTTAAAAATTTATAAAGAAAACCCAAAACGAAAAATTTGTCGTTTTGAATGTTTTCAGTTATAATTAAGTCAAAATTTTCAAAACGCATTTGTTATTTTGGGTGTTTTTAGTTATAATCAAGTCAAAATTTTCAAAACGCGTTTTGGGCGTTTTCAAAACAATTTTTCAAAATGCCAAAAAGAACACATTTTCAAAAATCTCAAAATGGACACTCAAAATACAAAACACAAAATGAATTCAAAACTCAAAACATAAAACTGAAACACAAAGAGAACAGTCCCTAAGTAATTTAAAAATAAGGAAAAATTTTGAGTTTTCGTGTAACATTATATTATTGAAGATTATGTGGTTGAAACGAAGAGGGAGAGAAAAATGTATTCGAAAAATAACGAGAATCACGGCTTAATGAGCTCTTTACTAAAATTAATGAATTCAAGGATAAATTATTTAGATCAATAGTGACATGATAAGATGCACCGTAACCAAGTAGCTAATCTAATTATAATTAGAGGCAGAGAATTTAAGAGCAAATTTGGTTCGTGGTGGAGCACTAAGTTGAAGTTGAAAATGATATTATTTTCACCATTGACGCGTCTAACCAATTAATATCTACCACATTAATAAAATAAATAAATCTATAGGCGGGTTCACATTTGGAATAGATTTTTCTTTTGGGACGATTTTTGAATTTTCTTTCTCATCTTTTCTTTTGCTTGCCACCCCCACTTTCTCATTTTGAAAGTCGACAACTTTGACAACATTTGTGGGGAGACTGCAACTCATGAAGCTGAATTGCTCAAATTCTAAGAAGATATTTTGTGAGTTGCATTTAACACAATTTCAAGAAAATTAAAATATACATTCCAAGGAAAACTGTAGAAAAATTTGAGTGGACTACTACACTAAAATGGGTCACGGGACGAATATTAAGTGAAGACAGAAGATACATATGAAGCTGCTAGCCCATATGAACATCACCTCATCTTGAACAAAAAGGGATCCGCTTATTGATATTGGCTTAAAAAGGGAACTTGTTAATCATCAGTTAGATAAGTCAATTATGTATAGGAAAAAGGCAAAGAAACTTGAAGGTTTGGAGAATTTTCTGGAGTAACAATCAGAATACTGGAAGCAAAAATCTTTTTATAGAGAGGAAAATCGGCCGTAAATTCTTGCCAACATTGTTTTGAGTCAAGTTAAATAAATCCTCCTACTTTGTCAATTTCCCAGATAAATGCATTCTGGCGTCAAGCTTAGACAATCCACATTCCTATTTTGAACAATTAATCTGCATGTCCGGGAATGTCAACCATTTAAGCCTGGTTCTTCCATGAAATAGACGTAACCTGCAATCAATGTTCTAAAAAAGCGTAATGCGTGAAGGTCAAGCTTCAGACTAAGCGAGGCTTAAGCGTAAAAATACATTTAACAATTAAAATAATACCTACCAATATATATATAATGGGCGCACATAGGCGGTCAAAAGTAATGATTTCAACAAATGCAGACTTAAAGCATAGTTATTTGCTAGTCACACAACTCAAGTTTGTCACCTTTCCCTAGTAAATGTCACGAAAATTCCACCATCAAAATTTACATTGTCCACAAATTTAGAAAATGAGATACCAAGCTCTGGCTTCAAGTTATTTGCGCAAAATTTTCAATCATAAAAGGTGGTACTCAAAAGAGATAACTGAGTAATACAGTTAAAACTTGCGGGATAGAGGAAATATTAATATATTATCATCTATTATGCTATGCGTGTATGATAGTCTGTACGAAGCCTATATCCACTGGCTCAGAAAAAATACCTCGCCTAAAATTTCATCAATCTACTACCGACCAAACGGTAGCAGCCGTAAGTCCGGCCTTTTTGTCATCACTGCCAGAGGAAACTCTATCCTATATAAAGATAGATTCCAAGAGATCCAAAAATGTAAGTCACTTCATAAGGATGCTTACACAAATCAAAGAAGTCAAGAACTCCACTACGCTGACACGATTTACCATACAAAATCTACATCCCTAAGCAAATTTTACATCCACTGGCTCAGAAAAAATACCTCACCTAACTTTCATCAATCTAATACCGAGTACCAATCAAATGGTAGCAGCCGTAAGTCCGGCCTTATTATTATCATCACTGCCAGGGGAAATTTTATCCAATATAAAGATGGAATTCAAGAGATCCAAAAACTTATGTAAGTCCTCTTCATAGACTCCTTACAAATCAAAAAGTCATGAATATAATTCTATTTAGTATACTGCCAATATATGCCGAGACTCCTCGTTGGGGAAAATCTTGTCAATAAGAATCTGCTGTTATCTTTTCTACACTAACATCGAATTAGAGTAATCCAAATACGGGCCCCAAATTAGACAATCAGATTTAGAGGAATCCAAACTCCAAAGTTAGACGGTTAGAATTAGACATCGAATTAGAATTTCATAAAATCTAATTTTATCTTTTCTAAGTCAATTAGCATCCAAATATGGGCCTCGAATTAGAGGAACGTCATTCTCTACCAAATGAACAATGGAGAAAATTACAATCTTGAAAATAATTTACGAGACGGGAGAGACATTAAGGGACAAGAATCAATTGCTTGTAATTTCTTCTGCAAATCTGTGTCTTCTGAGAACACCTGCACGAATTAGCTTCTCACCGTATCTTTAATCCTAGATAAAACAAGATTATTCTGAGAAATTAGGTGGGTTTTGTATTGGTCTTGAGGCCTTCTTTGGGCCAGAATTTTTTTTTAAATGAGGGCCTAGGCGGCTGCCTAGTTAGCCTTGGGCCAAGGTCAGGCCTGCATGCAGGATAGTGAAAATATTTATATTTTCATTAACTTTGTTAAACTGGCATGATAGTCTTTACAAAATCTACGTCCACTGGCTCAGAAAAAGATACCTCATCTAAACTTTCATCAACCTACTACCAACCATATGGTGGCAGCCGTAAGTCCGGCCTTTTTATCATCACTGCCAGGGGAAAGTTTATCTGACTTATAAATGGAATCCATGAGATCCTAAAATGATGCAAGTCCACTTCACAAGAATGTATAAATTTAAAATTGACGAATACTCCTCCACCGCAACTTACATTGCCCTTATATGCAGACTTAGAAGAGGAGATACCCAGCGTATTGGCATCAAGAACTATTTGCGTATACAATTTTTTGATAAAGGGAACTTATGCATTATAATAGTTAAACTTTGATATTGAATAAACTCATATTTTGCCAATAAATTCTCACTAATTTCTCCCTCTTCTACTCTTTCTCCTCTCTATTCCTCTCGTCAAGAAGTGGAAAGTGTGAAATCAGTAAATATAATTAAGACATCTAAAAAAAGAAACATAAAGATGGAACCAAAAGATTTAAAATTGTTTGCAATTCCACTTCAATGGACTTCATACTTGTCCGGGTCTATAGTACAACAAATTTACCCGCATAATCTCAAATCCTTGGAGCAAAGATACAAGACTAGTTGATGAAAACATATGAAACTTACTGATTAGTTCCTCACCTTAATTATTCAGATATAGTTATTGTTTTTTATATATCAATGGGAATAACCTTGTTTCTGGATCAACTTATGGCACTACCACCTGGTATTTTTTTATTCTAAAAATCAATTTAATAGAAATACGTTTATTTTGTTTAGAACTTCATCAATTGTAAGAGCAATTGATTGACTCAAACACGTCATGAGAAATTCATACAACACCAAAATCACCCCCCTTTAGAAATTTGGAATGTAGTGAATAAAATCGGCATCACAACAGATAGTGTGCAATGCATTTCATGGGAAAACAGTCAAGTTGAACAAAAAATTCATCGAGCTGCTATTTTTACCAATTATTTTCCTTCTTCTATGAAATTATTAAGGAAGCAAACATAAAAAAAGGTAATGAACAATTCAAGGAAAGTGGTCTATTATAGAGTACCTTAGAAGCGATGGTGATGCCAGGCTCGCGCTCGAGGCTAATAGAGTCTAGGGCGCGCTCGTGGGGGATGTCAGAACCGCCCTAGCGGAGGAGCCTATCCTTGAGTTGGTCTTCCCGTGGTCGACGTAAGCAGTAACAGCCACGTTCCTCAGCTGGAAAGGGTCCACAGACCGTCCAGAGTCGCCGCGGATGGAGCAGCGGCAGTGGCGCTCGCCGTGGAGAAGGCGCATCCGAATAAATGAGGCTTTAGATAATTATAGGAGTAAGAGGAGAGGGTTTTTCTCGTAGCTGTGTACCAGAGAGATCGGAGCAGTGGACCGACCATTTTCTGATTAACGGGAAATGGCCGCTTCCTAGCATCTTTCGTAGAAGTAGGGTTTTAAGGGGTTTAACAGTTCTTTTCATTTCCTTTTACCTTATATTGGTATTTTAATTTTTAGCCCACGTTTGGTTCACATTTAACTCATGTTGGGTACACATTAAAATTTTCATTTTCATTCTTCTACTCATTTTCAAACCACACATTCTTTAATAAAATAATATTTTTCACCAGATGAATAATTTTTCCTTCTTTTTCAATTACATATTCTACATCGATTTATTATTTCAAAATACATTCTTTCAAAATAATGTGGCTCAAACACACCCTAAAATAATCGATTTTTAATTATATAATTCATATCTTTTAAATTATAAATTTTATAATATTCTATTAAAATATACTAAAAATCTAAATATCACATTTTTCTTTGCATTTCCGTTGGAGAGGGACCAGGGATGGCATTGGGGGAGGAGGCAGCACTTGAGGGAACATGGTGGTGCTTCAATTTTTATACGTTATTTTAATTCTTGAATGGGATGTTTTTGAAATTAAAATATTCTCATTTTTATATTTATTTACACACTTAATTATTTATTTTTATTTTTATTTTTATAAATAATTTAAATTTTAAATATAAAAATAAAAATAAAATATAAGAATCAGGGCATTGTACATCTCCGTCGAGCTGCAACCCTAGTCTCAAATTTGGGGTGTTTCTTATATTATTATTAATTTTTTTTTAATTTTTATCGTATTTTCCAGTTTTCATCTTCAATACAGCCCTAACTTTTAGTTGTGACGCCATATTTTAGTCAAAGTTTCATGCATTTTAAGTAATTTCTTGAGATTGTATGAGAGTCTTTAATAGTTGAACCCATAATCTCCTCATTTTGTAGTCCATTGGATATAGCTCACAGTTTGGATTACAATAATGAGTAAGTTTATCATATATTAACTAGATTCGAATATCAAATGAACGTGAGATATTATTTACTTATAAAGCTGCTACTATTAAAGTTGGATTAACAAATTAAAAAAATAAGAACAAAAATCTCCGAAACAATTAGCACTTCCAATCTTATATAGCTGAAAAGCAAAAGCCGAAGACTTTGACGCCAAAATCAAACAATTGGAGAAGAATGTTGTGAAGATCGAGTGATTGAACTATCAAAGATGGTCTAAATGACATTATCTCTCTTATGTTTTCTTTTCTTGAAACGAACTCGTTCCATGTCTGAAATCCTCCTTTCATGAATTCATATTTATCATGTGCCATAATTGACTGATAAATATTAATGTACTGTCTTGTTTTTTTTTTTTTGTGTAGGGCTAGACTAACATGAAATTGTGCATAAAATTAAAGGAGACGATACTAGGCAGGTAGTATTTTTTGGGTGAGGGGATTGGGGAAGATTGAAGAAGGAGATGGGTTTTATTTTGTTAATTTTGCTTATTTTTTATATTAAAATTATAAAGTTACAATTTTACCCTTATCTTATTTGGTCAAAATTATTAAAATTTTAATTTTTGAGGTCAACTAACGGTTTTTTGGGTCAAACTGACGGAAACCGTCAATCTGAAATGAGCCGTGAATTTTTTATAGGTTTGGTACCTACGGTGGCACAAATGAAAGGTTTGGACAAACTTTGCTACTAAGTGATAGACTTGGTGTCATGGCTGTAATTTTCCCTAAAAATTATTCCTATACAATAGAAATCTACCGAAGGGACCCTAAAGTTTAACAACTGACTTGACTTTATTTACATTCGAGCAAAACTTAAGGAAATATATATATTTCCTCGGACTCTGTGCCTTGTTATTACATACCTAAGATATATTAATCGTGTTATTAATTTTACTGGTGGCAAGGCAAACCGTATTTTAAGTACTAGCAAATGTCCTCTAATGACGATAAACGGCTTCCCACAAAGAGTTGCAATCAGGGGCGGAGTGAAGAATAATGTTTAGTGCCGACATAGTTTAATCAATTCCGAACTTTGAGTTTTTTACCATGAATATGGTAAAAATATAATATAATATTACGACAATATTAAAAATGACATGGCATTATTCTATAGAAAAGTATCATCAAGAAAGTTGAATATAAGCCAATCACCTTGCAATTGGCAGCAGCATGCTTCTCAAGAACTGAAGCGTGGGATTTGTAGATTGAGACATTCATTGACATCACATCTTTCCTCTCCATGCCTTCTTTCATGGGAAACCACCAACCATCACTACAATGTTGACTCCAATGCACACTTCAACATTATCAGTTGTTGCAATGGCACCTTGATTCAAATAACATAAAAGATGGATACAAGTTATGTACTTTTACCCCATATCCCATTTGGCATGCAAAATGTCAAAATAATACTATTGACAATTATTTTCACTGCTCAAGGGTAAATTACTAACCTTTGAGAAGTGGGAATACGGCATTGACCATTCCATTTGCACTATGTTAAGTGCCTCTGCAGCAAGAGGAATATTTAGCATGTGGAGGATGACGGATTGTTCAGCGCCCAACATCACACCCCTAGCAATCATAGGAGCGAGAGCATATCCAATTTGTCCTGCAAAATTAGCAAGCCTCAATCAATCTAGTTCGTGATTGGAGGAAGGTAGCATCGGGTCGAATGGAGGAGATTGAGAAGTCCGTCTCTGCAGTGTCTGTGAGAGTCTGTCTGTGTCCCAGAAGTCCAATGACGGAACGAAAGGAGAAGGAATGAGTGAGAACTGAGAGTTGAACGGTATGGGTTGGATAATTGGATTGGATTTGGGTTTCTTGGCCGGCCAATTCCACAAAAAAAATAAAAAAAAATGAAAAAGGTGGGTATTTTGATTAGGTCCAAAAGTTCAGGCATCCACTGGACCTTGGGCTCCATCCCTGGTTGCAATAATAAATTGCATAAATTCTTGTTTAGAGAAGGTGCTTAGAAATAGAGAGCATAAAGGACCCATGCCCTACCTGTGGATATAGATTGGAGATAAAGAAAAGGAGGCTTAGGGCATGCAAACACTTCACATGGCAACACATGTTCCCTTTCAAGCACTCTCACTTTCCACAGCTCATCCGTCACATTTTCAACTATTCTCCTTGTCTAACATTAACAATAGAACTCCATCTATCAAACCATTTTCAAGTTACACCAAATATTTTGTGCATAGCGGGAGGTTCGGAGAGTTCATATATATAACGTTCTGATTTAAAATTTTAATTTCTTTCATCCTTCTAGAAATAACATATAGCTCCATTAGATTAAGCAATACTTATTTTACTATAGCGTCTCCTAGAATAAACATCGTTTTTCAGCAATAACATATAGTTCTATTAGAATGAGCAATATTTGTTGGACTAGAGCGTCCCCTAGAATATAAGCCTTCCACATTCGACTTTCATCGAAAGTGTGTTGTGTTTAAAATGTTGAATATATAAACATTCATGTATGTTCGTCGTGTTTCACTTTAAAAATTCTATATTAGTTCAATTGTTAATTGAACACACTTCATTGAATAATATTGTATTCATCTGTCTAATATGTATATATGCATGCATATTAGTTTTGAGCTATTTTTAATACAGTTGATCATGTTGAACAAAATTTTTGAACTGAGCCAATATTTATAACGTTTTTCTGAGCATCTTGTGTAGTCCTACGTTTTCTTTCTAAATGCATGTACATAAGAGTACAACCCAAGTATTTCCAAGAACATGCTCTTGATTACTTTGAACTGGCAAAATTGATAGACAGACAGACAGACAGTAATTTGATCAAAGGATGACAGCCATGTGATTAAATCACATTTGATCCAGCGGCCATGATCAAGGGATTGCAGGAAGACTGGATGCAGAGGAATGTTTTTAATTATTATGTGAAAATTATACAGGGAGGCCACACTAGCACGTGGTTTCTGATTCCACGTAGTTAATAAAAAATTGCAACTTTCCCAGTAAAACCGTTGGGACTCAACTTCCCCTACCAGCTGTTGATAGCTGGCCTATTCTATCCCCATGTGACCCCACCATCACAGTGTGTGTTGTGTGTGAGAGAGAAACAAAGAAAAATATAGAGAGTATTGTTTAGACCATACCTCGACCTATTTGTTGTTAATCATATTGTCTAAAAGTTGTAGTTCGGGGATTATATTCGTTTAAATCTTGTTTTATCATGTCACATCATGCGTTAGCCAAAATCATTTTTCGATACGTGCATGCACAAATTTGATAAATAGGGCTACAATACCAATTAACCCTCTCGTCTTAAAACTTCAACAATGGGAATGAACAAATTGTATTCATTTAAATATTGTTTTCAGTGTTAGTGGCTGTCTTCCCTTTTACATTTCTCATGCGCCATGTGACTTTTGAGTATAAAAGGTCCTCTTGTGCACAAATTGTAGTTTGGTTTGGTTTGTCCTAGCTTTGCACTTCGATTCCCTAGGTTCTTGAAACTAATGGCACATAATTTACCTCCAAAAGTGCCAAATTTAACTCAAAATTGGCATGATTTTTCTCACCAGAAGATGTCTTCCATGGAAAATTTGGCAACAAATAATGCTACTACTCCTCAAGATCCTTCATGGGTCGACGAATTTCTCGACTTCTCATCTGTCCAGCGCCGTGGCCACCGGAGGTCTATTAGTGAGTCAATTGCTTTTCTTGAAGCACCGATGGTGCAAGAATGCAGGAGATCATCCATAGCTGCTAGTTCTGGGAATGCTAGTGAATTTGAGAGGTTTGATGATGATCAGCTCATGTCTATGTTCACTGATGATATTGTGATGGGACCCACTTTGTCATCTTCGAGTCCTTCGTCGCCGTCTGATCATAACAGCATTAATGATGATAAACAAGGTCCACATGATCAACAGCTGCATCAGCCAAAGAATGAACCTGAGGAGGTGTATAGCTCATGTAAATCTGAGGAACAAAATGCTCAACATGCAACTACAGACAATTCAAATGAGAAGATTTCCGATCCAAAAAAGATCAAGAGGTAATCATCATTATAAAACTCTTTATGGCATGTTCGATATTTTTATCATGTAACAATTTAATATGCAATTATAGAAAGTTCTGATTAATTATCGTTCTTGTGTGATCGCATATCAGAATCTTGGCTAATCGGCAATCTGCGCAAAGGTCCCGAGTGAGGAAATTACAGTATATATCTGAACTAGAACGCAGTGTAAATTCACTTCAAGTAAGTTAACTGGTTGTGCTACATGAATTTTACAAAAAATTAATAATTATTCTTCTTGATTTGCTCTCCTAATTAATTAAACTTAAATCATTGGCTTGATGTAAAGGCTGAAGTTTCAGTATTATCCCCAAGGGTTGCTTTTCTGGACCACCAACGCTTGGTGTTAAATGTGGATAACAGTGTTCTCAAGCAAAGATTAGCAGCTTTGGCTCAAGATAAACTCTTCAAAGATGGTAAGAATTTATACTGTATTGGATAGTATTCGATAATTAGTTTATAAGTAAGAACAAAAAGTTAACGGTTAACATGAATCCGACTGCAAAATTAAGTACTATCTACCATACATGTCCAGAACGAATAGATTTATCTATGTATACATAATTAAACAAATTGTCAGAAGAAAAATTGTACATCCAAGTTTTTGTTCCATTATAATGCAAGTGCATTGATTTAAAAGTTTACTCGTGTGAAACTAGCTCACCAAGAAGCATTGAAGAAGGAAATAGAGAGACTGAGGCAAATATATTATCATCAAAATCTCAAGAAGACTGAAAATGGTACCCCAAAATCACCACCAAGGCCAGCTGAAGAACAACTTGTTAACTGAGCCATTATTGCCAAGGTACTAGATCGAATTCATATTACGTGCATGTTTAGTGAACAAGATAGGATTAGAAAGTATCAAGCTCATGTTTGGTCCCCCATTCTAATTTTTTTTTTTTTTTGGCAAGTTCATTTTTAATCAAACATTTCATGAAATCCACTACTTTTATCTTCAACGTTTATCAAAATCTATTTAAAATGTGATTTTTATTTAAACCAAAGAGGGGTTAAAAGAGATACTATCGACTCGTGTTCTATTTCTCAACAAACATGATGTGTAAGCATAGAAACATGTGTGTTTGAGTCACATTATTTTGGAAGGATATATTTTGAAATAGTAGATTGATGGAGAATGTGTGGTTGAAAAAGAAGGAAAATGTATTGATGTGATGAAAAATACTATTTTATTGAAGAATGTATGGTTGAAAATAAGTAGAAGAATGAAAATGAAAATTTTAATGTGTACCAAACAGGGGCTAAATTTCAATCTTGAAATTAAAATTAAAAAATAAGTTCATTAAAATTTAAAATTTATTCCCTATCATCTATCATGCAGGAATTTTAATTACTGGAGGAAATTAATAATTGAAGAGAAGCCCGCAAAAATTCATTGAAGGGAACTCATGATTGTTAAGAAGCCTTTTTTTTTTTTTTTTCATTTCCATTTTGAGAGAAGTTTTCTTTTAATTCATAGATGAGCGAGGTTAATTTTTTTTTGTTTACCAGTCATCATATTCTTTTTAATTATTTCATGGATGACAAGTGGCGGTGGTTTGTATTGGGAGGTTAGTTTCATTACCTTTTTTCAGTGTTTTTTATTCCATGTGTGTGGTATTCATTATTAGTACTCTTCAAGAAAAGAAAAAGTAAAAAAGTAAATATTCATCTTTGACTGTACTTAGTTAATTTATCAAAGTTCAATGCAAATGTTATTGTTAGAATTGTAATACTTAGCCCCTAATCGACAAAGCTTTTGAATGTTATAAATTGGTAGGTCTCATAAAACATATGATTAAAAATGAATAAAACTTATCGATCTAATAAAATGTACGATTAAAAATAAAATTTGACCAATTTATAACCTCAAAAAAATTTTTTACCACTGCATCAATGGCAAGGTCTTCATGACCACTTTAATAAAGAGAGCCGCTATGGGGAATCATTCCTTCCCACATGGCACATGATTGAGTTTATTCTTGAATAATTTTTTTTTTCTTTACAGCAAAATGCTTTAGATACAAACATTAACAACAAATTAAGCTATATTTTTAGTAAAATGGAAAACGAAATGAAGGATTTTTCCTTACTTAATTCATTTGGTTCATTGTTACTCGATACACAATTCACGAATCGCAGCGATCATCTTGAGGTTCAAAAGGCTGATCCAGAATCAGCTCTATAGAATAAAGATGATTTTGACATAGTTTTGGTTAACGGGATCAGATTGTGAGAAATAATGCATCATTTCGAGTGTAAACTGGCTTCTAAGCTTTAAAACCGAATTCCAGGGTGAGGGGACGATTGGCTGTTTTTCTTAGTCGACGCATTTCATCCCCTGCAAGAAAACAAAGGGCGTGTTGAATATGGGTCGTCTCCATGGATTACCGTCTTCACTGAGTTAAACAAGAATACCGTCCCCCTTGGAGACTTTACGAAAGCTTGAAAATACGAGTCTAATTTACAAAGTTGCAAATTACACGTAGACTTGTCAATAATCTTTAGTTAATATAGCTGATTTATTGAGAAGTTTGGTTGGGAATAATTTGAAGTTATAGTCTATATTTATGTAGTCAGAACATTTCTATATTTATGTTTAATGTCTTTAATTTTAGGGAAAATTGCAGCTACAGTACCAAACCTCTCACGTTTATGTAGTCTTTGCCCAAATCTTTCATTTATACCACCGGGATATCAAACCATTAAAAAAACCGCAATTCCAGTCGAAATTGACAGAAATCGTTACTTTTTCTGTTAATTGACCAAATATCAAAGGTTTGACCGATGTTGATTAAATTTCAAAGGGCACAATGGTAATTTTACATTTTTCCATATAAAAAAACTAAAATAAAATAATTAAATCAAAATCAAAAACAAAAACCCAATTGTCCACCCCACCCAACCCAAAACCCCCAAAATGTCGACACCACCACTCCGATGCCACCTCACCCATAACCACCACCACGCAACGTTGCCTTTACGTAAACATACACAAAATCAGAGCTTTTAGAGCTTCGTAAACGCTTGGTTTCCGAGTTTGAACAGATCCAGAACTTGTGTGATTAAATTGACTTTAATCAATTCAACATTACTAGTAGCTAACAATCGTAGACCTCAAGGCAATGTGAAGAAATTATTTGTTGACAAATGGCATGGAGCACCAGTTGGATCTAATAAGGATCCAAAGAAACCCTACAATCGATTTCTTGATAATGGAAATTTAGAAGCGGTAAGTTCAATTGCTTGTGAGGGTATGTTAAAAGAGTGCAGGCAGATTTTGACGAAATTGATGAAGCACAAGAACGGGTGGATTTTCAACAAGCCTGTTGATGCAGCTGCTTTGGGGCTTCACGATTATCATCAAATTGTGAACCAGCCGATGGATCTGGGTACAGTGAAGTCGAATATGGTAATAATGAGGTGCATTTACTTTGCGTGGTGGTGGTGACAGGTGAGGTGGCGGAGAGTATAGTAGCGTGGCTCTTGAGGAATGATATGGGGCGGAGACGGGAGATGTGGTGCCAGAGTTGTGATCGAAGTTGGGTGGAGACGATAATTGGGTTTTTTTTTTAATATTATTTTTTTAGTTTTTTTTTATATGGAAAAAAAATGTAAAATTACACTTTTGCCCTTTAAAAATTAATCAATATTGATCAGACATTTGATATTTGATCAACTAACATAAAAAATAACGATTTTCGTCAATTTGGACTGGAGTTGTGATTTTTTTGAAGATTAAGTATCTCTGATGGCACAAATGAAAGGTTTAGGTAAAGTCTGCATAATGGAGAAATGTTTGATACCGTTGCTGCAATTTTCTCTTAATTTTATTCATGGCAGTCTCGAATAGCAATGATGATATATCCTTAAGAAAATTAGGATTGCTATTTATTTATTGTAAAATATATTGTACAAATTAAAAATACAACTTTTAGAGGGATTTTTTTTCCAGAGAAGTATGGATGATTAAGTTTAAATGAATGAACAGATATCAATATTAAGCAAATTATGGGTTGGTGTAAGTGAAAAGGAATCAAAGATTTAAACAATTTAAAGTGAAATGCTTGTTTATCACTGAAACAAAATAAAGTTGTTTACAATATCAGTTTTTTTTCAAGCCCCATTTGGTTTAGCTTAAAAAATCAAATTAAAATTTAAGTTAAGGTCAATAATTAAGTCCTTGTTTGATGGAATTAAAATCAAAATTTTAGTAAATTTTGATAGAAGTTGATAAAATGTGTGGTTAAAAAGTTATGGATCTCATGAAATGTGTGGTTAAAATGAGATCTATAATTTTAAAGCATGTATTTCACAATTTTTTTTTTTTTTTATCAAAATTTACCAATCTTGTCTGGTACCACTTCCACTCTTCCAGTTTGTTGTCTTGGTTTTTCTAATTTTAGATATTTAATAATATTATTCATCATCACTAATCTGAAGTTAAGCAAAAGTCTAAATGTCAACTATACGACATTAAATAATAGATTCATTTAAATGTAAAATCACTCGACTTATTTAATCGAACGAATAAAATATAGTTACTTAGAACATCTCTGAAAGAATTTTTAAACCTGAGATGATCTCTATTATAAAGTTTTAACCTTTAAAATCATACTTTGAGAGAATCTTTAAACTAACATTTAATTTAGAGGGTGATTTTGCTCACTCTTTATAATAAAATACATTCAGAGTATTTTAATTTTCAATGTAGGAAAATAATAAAATAATCTAAATAATAAATATTTTTTGGAAGTAGTAAAATTGAGTATTCAATATAAAGAGTTTGTTTGAATACTTCAAAAGTTTAACTCTCTAAATTTATAAATACTCTCCTAATAATAAAATATACTTTTTAAAAATAGAGACTTTTTTAAAGATACTCTTAACTCTTAAATTAGTGCTCTATCAGCATTGCTACTAGATAAAATTATTCTTTAAGATTTTGCTAATTAAAGAGACGAGTCAAAGTCAAAATTAAAACCATGTTTTCCGTTTTCTTAATTTGCGTTTGTCTGCTTTTTTCCCTCCGTCCAATCAAAAGTTTTAGTTTTAATTTTCCCTCCTCTACTTTCCCCACTCCCACCATTACTCATGAATTTGTTCAGATTTCAGAGTTCTAAAAATCAAATGGAAGGAAAATGAATTTCCCTCCTACACTGAAAATTTCTAAACAAACTGTCGAAATAAAAAAACATGGGAAATGTAATTAAAATTCATTTCAAAAAAATCCCTCCAAAATTTCAACTCCTTCCCACCTACAAATAACTCGCGAAAACCAGCTCAAACCCCAAATCGAAACTCTAATGGAGCTGAAATATTGTCAATCTGACAATGGTGATAATAAAGAGAATATCCCGCCGAAGTCTCCAAATGAAAGCAGCCCGAGTACACGAGAACTCCAATGTTTTACGAAGAGGAGGTTAAGGTTACCTCTTAGGGATGTCACCTATCTCTACAATTCCACAGTCCAGTTCATGGATATTCAGCCGCCCTCTTCTATTTCTGTTCCTTCCTTTTCTTGGAATAATCGAAAGCGAAAAGCCGATGATGAGAAGATTGATTTGATGCACAAGATTATGAGGAAAGAGTTTAGATAGATACACTGATCATACAATAGTCCACTTTTTTTTTATCTATATATTGTTTTGTGGTATCACGATATGGGAAGGAAATAAAGGAAGCATATGAATTCATTATTCATTTGACAACTTAGTGCATATATCAATTTATTTCCTTAAAGTTGAGTTTTCTTCAATTGTTTGATTGGTACAAAGTTCGAGAATTGGAATTTAGCCCTTGTTTGACAAGGTGTTTTTAAATTGCAAAATATATGATTAAAAAGTGGACAAAAATTACGTATTCAATGAAATGTACTATCAAAAAAGAAATTTGATGAATTTAATTTTGTCAAACATGGGATTAAGTTGGGAGTCTTGACAAACAATGCATGTAAAAATTACAATAAATAATTGTCTACCTCATCAAATATTTTACTTTTCATGATCATCGTGTGACATGAGATTTTAAGGAGTAAAAATTTTATGATTGTAGAGCAACATTAGTGAAAAGGTTTACTCCATTAGCAGTATTTTCGTTTGATATTTCCTGGACACATTCTACCTCAATAAGATGTTTACCTCGTTTTTATCGAACTTTCAAAGCAGCTCATTTTGAAATTTCTCCAATCCACAGCTAGTTGTAGTTATTTTGAATTTGAACTTTGGTTGCCACCAATCTCTCCAGAAATTGGTATTAAAACTTTATTTGAAAATTGTTAAAGGTAGTGGTCGTCAATTTGAAAGTCATGTTGGATAAGTTGAGGGCTTCTCTTGACATGATCAAAAGAGCCTTTTTGCCAAGGGGTCCGGACACATCAGCTCGACACCTTGGTTTAGTACACGATATAAAGGTTGGAATTGGATTATAGAAGACATCTTGTGAAAACATCATCATGACATAACAAAAAAAGCTTTCCTCCATAACAATAGCACTACCCAAACCATTCGATCAGAAAGATGACATGATAGCTTATAACCTAGAACTTAGGCATAAGTATTAGAAAGAGACAACTTCTTCTCCGTCGATTTCTCAACGGATTTCACACCAACCAACGCTCTAATACCAAATGTTGATTAAGGAACTCCCAAACACCAAGAAATCGGGCTCAGTATTGAATCAACATCACAATGATTTAACCAAATCACAAACCCAAACGGTTGCTATAAGATTTGCCCACAAAGAGCTCGGTGTAAAAAATGTTGTAGCCTCAAAGAATCAGCCACTAAAGCTAAGGAAGAGGAAGAAGAACATATCACCGTAAAGCACAAAGCCAAGGAAAACAAGTACGAAGCTAAAAGAGAGGCTCTATTTTTCTCTTTCAATACACGGCTGTACACACGTTTTCACACCCTTATCAACAGTAATAGGGCGGTAAATATAAAGGGAATTTAGGTACGGGCTTTAGGTTAGAGAAGGTAGGGCCGCCCAATAGGAAATATGTAAGTGAGCTAACAAACCTAAAAGCTATCCAGGTCTTGGGTTGGGTCATGAGCAACACTAATTAATTTAGGCTGCTTTAAATGGCCCAAGTGGATTACGTGATAGGTTTAGACAATTATAATGTCGATATACATTCAGTCATTTGGTCGATGTCGACTGAATAAAACAATACTTACATCATCGTCCAAGGAGGTAACAACAATTATTATCAACAAATATTAGTCTCTTGGTTTCAATTGGTTCTGTTGAATGTCATGAACCATTAAGTTCCCTCCATTATCTTTATAAGTTCATTCTAAAACCACAAACGAGAAAAAATATTAAGAAGTTCGTTTTCGTCTGTCCATGAGTCAACTTCCTATCATGAAAATGACAAGAATATTGCATGTACATGTAATGTGTTCTTTTACCTTTTATGAGGATCTTGTTAGCAAGAATGAACCACCAAGCAAGATTCTCATTAGAAATGACATCATCATCTTTGGCAGATCTCTCTTTAGTTTTTTAGTGCACAGATAGTTTAAAAACTACAGCTTTAAGCACTACGTGTAGTGCTTCTTGATGGTCATGTAGTACACTAGACAATATTGCTTGGAAACAGTGGTTCTACCATCATCCATATAGAGACATGTGAAAATGGTTTCCATCCAAGGATCCCTTGTGCCTAGAAAGAACAGAAAAAAGTATTAATTTGTTTAAACCTGAAAAAAAAAAGAGGACTCGTCGATTCAAGTCGAAATTATCGAGTCAAGGTGCCTTTGTTCTAGATGCATCGTGATGAGATCAACAAACGAGGCTTGTTCCAAATGCGACCTAACTCTACAAGAAAAGTCTGTTCTTCGCCAAAACTAAGGATTCATCAAGGATGCCTAGTTTTCCCAATATTTGAATACATATTAGTTATTTCCCTTTACAAAATGAGAATCAAAATGCTGAAACATTCTAAGTTCATCTACGTCTGAGTAAGGCTATTGTTTTAAATAAATAAAGATGGTGACCTTTCAATGCTTCATAGGAAAAAGTTAGGAACAAGCTTCATCTCAACAAAGGACTGTACCCTTTTAGCTTTTCAACATCACAAATGGTACGAAGGCGAAAAGCATCTGACTAGACACACACTCAAAAGTCAGAATTTAAAATGGAGATTGGAATACAATTTTTCTCATACAGATAATCTTAAATGTTTTGCTAGGACTATGGATTGCTCACATTGGCTAGATCGCATTATCCTCTGATAACAAATACATGTGATTCGAACACATGCACATCGATAAACAACAAATCAAGATGGGACAAGAAATTATGTGTGCAAGCATTTGACAGCCCGCACTTTGTTCGAACATCATCAACTGAAGAATACTCTCTCTCTCTCTCTCGACGCATATATATATACAGGGATACCTCTGATTATAGACACGCTATGCTCCCAACTTCTTCGAGGAAAATGGGTTGCTGGAAATTCTTCTTGTGCTTTATATTGCTGTCAGTAATGCTAGTAAAGATAGAAGCCCGGCCCGATGAATCCTTCGAAAAGAGAATGAAGTTAACTGGATATTTCAAAGAAATTATTGAGAGAAAAGAAGTGGTTGAGGTTGGAGATGAAGGAGACAGCAGTGTGGAAAGCCATTATAATCCCGTGCGGTATAGTCCAGGAGGACCAGACCCTAAACATCACTGATGATATGATGATCAGGAAAAGAAAATTTGTATGGTATATATCATCGTTGTTAATTATAAGCATGTACTATTGATTTGGTTACTCCAATTAATCTTTAATGAGCACGAAGTGTGTAATAATGTCGAGCATTTCTGTCAATTTCTTTGTAGACATTGTCACGCTTTTTTTTTTTTTTTTTT
>CAIGRP010120448.1:0-10140 GCA_903798385.1 Fraxinus cuspidata
TTTTTGTTCATTTCTTCCAATTTCACTTCAATCACTGGATTTTATATAACAAATGATAAATAAATGAGATTAGACTATTTAAAAATTTGATAATTCACACTTAAAATAAAGGAGAAATAAATGGAAAATGGATATTTATGCATTATTGTCACTAACAAGGTTAATATAAGCCCTTAGAACTATATAATGTATTGTTCAACACACTGTCTACTGTTCATTTCCATGTCTTGTTATGTTCTTCTCAGTAATTCTCTAAGTTCGAAGAAAGGTTTCTACATAAAATTTCATTTATGATCGGGAAAAAGATATTCCTTAACATTTTCTATACCACTTCAGAAATTATTTAACAGGCAAATCAATTGAGTTCACATTCATATAGCAGAGAATCAATAGATTACCAACCATAACTTCCTGAATAATTGAAGCACGTCTATATGTCATGAAGAGTTCGCAGTTCCAAATTCAACTGTCAGGAGAGTATCTAACAAATATAGAACACAAAATTTAAGTTACCTTTCTTCAATTAAACCAATGAAGTTAATTTCATTGATGCAACAAAACACAACATACTTTTTTGACTAATATATATATATATATATATATAGAGAGAGAGAGAGAGAGAGAGAGAGAGAGAGAGAGAGAGAGAGAGAAAGCATTAAGAATAGCTCCATCTTGAAGACTAATTGAAAAGTTTGGATAAAAGTTTGAAAATATTGGACCACTTTCGAGATTAGAATTGAGAATGGAAAGTAATGAATGTCCAAACCTTACGAGTCTCTTATCTATTAGGGTTAAAAGAATAGGAATCTCTAGACCAAGTCTAAAGAGAGGTTTGACTGCAATTTGAACAAGTCCAACATGATGTGATCTTGTATAGCTTCTTTTGAAAACAAATTAATTGAAACAGTTTGATTTTTGACAGGGATAGTTTGTTCCAAAGTTTTGATAACATAATTTTGCGTAAAATCCGATTTTCCTATTTCATAGATAGAACTTTTACCTCCCTTTGGGATAATCCAATTTGAAGTTTTTTCTCTATTTGAGATATTTGAAATTCATTTGAAGTAAAATCATTTGATGCAAATGCATGATTTTGATCTAATTCTTCATTATTATCTTGAAAATAATTTGAAATGTTATCACCACTATTGTTTGAACCACTTCCTTTGCTAAACTAACTCGACATAAAAGACATAATTGAATAGTAATAAGAAAATAGTAATCTTACTATTGAAAACGTAATGCTATAGGCAAATTGATGCAACGTAAAGACTACAATGGGACTACCTAAATGCTCAGGCAACACGGATGAAAATTGAAGATTATGAGATGGAAACTAAAAAATTGAAATTTTTTTAAAGAAAGCTTAAAAATTATAAGGATAATTTTAAAACTTTCTTGAAGTATAGTATCTCCCGCTATATTACACTTGTCGAGAGCTTTCATCTTGAGTCTTCTTTTATACTTGAAATCTTGAATACCGACTTGAAACCAATTTAATTTTGTTGAAGGATTCTTGAAAAGTCATCAACCATTTTGATGTGAAAAGACAACCACTTTTCTTGTCTTCCAACTACTTTGACATTTATCCACCACCTTTTGACAATGGAATACCAACTTTTGACAATCATCTACCACCTTTTGACAATGGCATGCCAACTTTTGACCAATTTTCCATTTCTCACGACTTTTTGAATTTTACTTTAGTGAAGATACTAAAGTTTTTTGTCCATTGTTGATAATTGGCAAGGGGATCAATAATAATGAATCTTTTGATTTTTGAACCCTATTTTATCTTAATTTCTCAATATAACTGGGTCCATACGGTCATTTTGAATGAGTATTCTTTTGAGTTTCTTCTTCAATTAATTCATCAATATTTTCTAAACCGAAGCACATGACTTCATTGCTTTGTTCATAATCTGATGAATCTTCACAAGAAGAATGTTTTTTTGAGTCTTATTTTTTTGATGAAGATTCTATAAGAGCAACAATTCTTTTTGAAATAGCTTGCAATTCTTCAGGAGTTTTGTATTGGCTTAACATAGCCATTAATCGTGATTTCTCTGTAAGGAAGTCGGCACTTTTATCAAGTTCTTTTTTGGATAATTTTGGAATGCTCGTGTTTCTCTATTCTTGAATCCATGAATTTATAGCTTTTGGGCAGCAACTTATCGCATGAAATTTTGACTACCATTTGATTTTGAGTCTCAGAATAACATTTTTAACATGATATTCAGATCATAGTTTTTGAACAATTTGACAGTCTCAACAAAATATTCATGAGACTTTCAAATTATGAGCAAACTGGAATCATTTTCACAAGGCTTATAAAAGGTTTTTGCCTCTTTGTTGAAGTGTTCGAATCCTTGAAGAGTAACACTGTGTAAAATATTTTCTTCAAGTCCAAAATATTCGAACCATTTTTTAAACCATTTTGGAAAATTTGTCGAACAATTTTGACGGAAAAGTATAAACCAAGAATGAATAACTGGTCTAAAGTGAAACACATTAAACTAGGCTTCTTGGTAATCAAAATAATTGAAAATATATTTGAATGAATCGTCTTTTGAGAGACGCATTCTCTTCTTGTTCGATGGTACTATCCCAGTCTTCAAGTGACATACTCCCTTTGAATCGATATTATTGAAAAATGAATATAATTTTTCTTTTTGTTGATTTCGAGTATGCGTTATTATGGTTGATCCAAATTTGACAAGGATAACTTCATAATAAGCTCTGGATTTTTTTATATTTTTTTGGCAAAAATTGAAAATTTGATGGGAAAATATTTTGAAGGCAGTCTTTAAGAGATGAATACCTATGAATCCAAGATGTTTCCATCTCAAAAACAGGAATATGAACATGTTTCGTAAAATATTGAAAAGTTGACGGAGGATTAATATCTAGAAATTTTCTAGATCCTGTTTGGAGAGCTTTTTTGAAATTTGAAGGATGTTCATGTATTTTCTGAATTTGAAAGAATGGACTTTTTGAAGCTAAAGTAATTTTTTGAGAAGTAAAAGAGCTATGCGCAGGATATTTTGATCATTTGAATGAATTTTGGAAATAATCATGTATTGAACAAATGGGAATTTGAATCTTTTTCTTATCCTTCTTATTTGAAGAAGAGGACTCCATATTTTCTTCTTTGAATATCTCACTCAATTTGAATATCTCTCGAATTTTTCTCACAATTTCCTCTATTTTGTAATAACTCTCTTGTGAGAAAGTCTGCAAGAAAGTTTGAAGATCTTATATATATAGGATTTCAAAATCAAAACATGAAAAAATTGATAGCCATCTAGCAAAGATTTGTTTCGAAACAAAATTTTAACATCTTTTTGTAAAACATCTTTGGATGCTTTCCAATATGTTTTTAAAATAATTTTTTTATTGACTAAATCATCTTGAAATTTTAAACTACATAAAACAATTGATAAAATTTCTTGTTTTTGATGGTTGAATAATTCTTTTGAGGCCCAGTCCAAACACCAGAATGGAGTCGGACTAACTGTTCTTGACTGGACTCTTTTGGAATCTTTTCGAGGCCAATGTCAACAATAATTGATGCAGTGTGGTCTAATATTGAGAAACAAGGAATACGTTTAATAGCTTTTTGGACATTTTGAATGGCTACAATATACTCGTGACTCTATGGGACAGGGTTCTTTTGTAATAATTTGAAAAAAGGCGCACATAGGATCATTATCTCTTTGAAAAAGTCACCTACATAATTGACACACCCTAAAAATCTTTGAAGACTATTTTTGTCTAGAATTTTATCAGGATATTTATCTATGAAATCTAGACTTCTTTAAATTGGTGTAATTATTTCTAGATGAATGTTATCTCTTAAGAACATAATGCTTGTTTGACATAAATTAGCTTTTTTAGCAGAAACTGCTAAACTATTATTTTTTACAACGTGAATAAATGTGTTTAATGTTTAAAATGTTGTTCTAAATTATCAGAAAAGATTAAAACATTATCAATATAAACAATAATAAAATTTGAATAAGGATTGAAAATATTGTTCATAATTTTTTGAAATTTGAAAGGAGCATTTTTTAGACCGAATGACATAACATTCCATTCATATTGGCCCAAAGGAACATTGAATGCGGTCTTGTAGCGATCTTCTTCTTTAATTTGAATCTACCAAAAACCTGACTTCATATCAAATTTAGAAAAGATCAAGGCTTTAAATAACCTATTTAATATGTTTTTTCTTTTAAGGTAATGGATATCTAATCCATTGTAGAGCTTCATTGAGAAATATATAATTGATAACTAAACGATGGCCTCGTCGCTCAATTTCAGCTGAATTATTGACATAGAATGCAGAGCAACTCCATGGGGATTTACTTGGACAGATTTCCAGCAAATCATTGATTTCCTTGATGCGGTGATCAAGTAATTATTTATTCATTTGAGTAGGACGAGATTTTGTTGGAATATTTGATTCATGAAAATCATGATTATATGGTAGGGACACCACATGCTTTTTCCTATTCTAAAAAGTATTTGGAATTGTAGAATCTGCTTTTGAAAAAGAGAGATTTGCTTTTGAAAAAATGAATCTTTCACTTGTTCCTCGATTTGTTGTACTCATATCTCTTCCTTTAAGAATTGAATATGTTTTTTCTTAAAATTAATATTATTGATAATTTTGAAATAGACGCTTCTTTCAAAGCATTTACATTTTTGTAAGAATGAGGATTTGTAAATTTAAAAACAATTTCTTGACAAAAAATAATTATAGTTAATCCTTTTAAATCAGTTTGAAAGGGATAAATTTGAATAATAAAAAGAGTGCCAAGAATTACTTCTCGGTCTAAATCTTTGACAAGATAAAATATATTTTTAAAACAGATATTTGAATTGCAGAAATGAGCTTTTGAAAGTTTATATTGAATATTCAATCTTTTTCCACTAGCAACATGACGACGCTTAGTGGTTTTTTCAAAATATTTTGTAGAGATTAATCTTTCCCTAAAACAATTTTAATCTGCACCAGAATCAATTAAGACTCTAATTTGAAGTTTGAAATCT
Organism: Fraxinus cuspidata; assembly: GCA_903798385.1. Taxonomy (NCBI): domain Eukaryota; kingdom Viridiplantae; phylum Streptophyta; class Magnoliopsida; order Lamiales; family Oleaceae; genus Fraxinus; species Fraxinus cuspidata. The sequence continues at coordinate 5,056 of CAIGRP010120448.1, forward strand.
TTATTGATAATAATATCCATTTGAAAATACCATTTCTGAAGTTGAATACAGCTAATAACATTAACGTTTTCTTCTTCTGTTTAAGGAATTTTTGAAGATTGAAAAGCAATTTTCTCTTTGTTCAGTAGAATCAGAATCATAAATGATTTTATTCTCTTGCTTAGTTTCAAGAGAACTACTTCCATTCTAACATATTTCATTTGATTTTGAAGAATGGAAATTTGAGATTTTTTCTCATTGGTCTCTGATCTTAAATCAGAACTGGATGCTTTAGAAAATTTGAACATTCGGATTTGAATCTACTCATAATATTTTTAATACTATGAAGATCACATATTCATAAGATTTTGAAGGAATAAGAGATTTGAACTTTTTCTTCAGTTGAAGATTTTCAATTTTCTCAACTATCTCTTAAATGAGTTCTTCTTCTTTAGTGAGAACACAACCACAAATTTCTTTAGATTGTTTTGAAGAAGAGGAAGATGAACTAGTACTAGCCTCAACATCAGAGTCTTCTTGATGTTGATAAACTATTTTTAACTCAGAATCAAAAGAACTTTCTTCTTCTTTCGGAGAATTGATAAGATTGGGGAGTTCAAGTTTAATATCTTCATCAATTTGAAGATTATTAATCTTTCTTTTCATATGACATTTATTAGAATAATGTCATATTTTCTTTCACTTTCCAGCAAGACCTTCTTTATTGATAAAATGAATAATCTCTCCATATGTAAGTTCATCATACGGAATATTTTCTTGATGTTAACTTCTAATTGAAGCCCTAACTCTTTTGCAAAGAGTTTTGGAAGTTCAGATATAAATCTTTCTTTCCAATAAGATTGATTACAATCTTCTCGTAATAAGACACGTGAGAAGAACATGACTTTGTGCCACCGAAAATCGTGAAGTTTTGAACATTGAAGATTCATAAGAATTTTGGAATATTGATTCATTAAATAAATAGGTACTCCGATGAAATGTTTGATGATACTATAAAAAAGGACAGAGAAATTCTCCGATTTCATCATTTTGAGAATTCATAATCTCTTGCTTTTCTTGTAAGCTGAGATAATTTCCTGACAAGTTTTTAAGATGCCAGTAAATCCGATAACCAGATTTAAAGTTGAAGTTTTGGGATCAACATTATTTGCTCTATTGCTTTCCAGCACATTGACATAATTTCTATTTGTCGAATAATTCGATACTCTATTAGGCCATCAATATTCCATTCGGCTATAGAGTCACCTTTAAAAGTCATTGGAAATTTTGCTTGTTCTTCTAAAAGTAAATTAGGAGCAGTATGTTGAGGGTAAAATGGAGAAACTTTTGATATGAACCTTTCAATTTATTAATATGAAAATTTTCATTTTCATTTTCAATAAATTGAGACTCAATTTCATCAATTGTATTAATATTTTTTGAAGGAGAATGAGAAGATAATTTAGATAATTGAGTTACAAGATCTTTTAAAACTTGAGTCTCATTATCCAGTTTTCCAAGTTGAGGAATCATGTTTGAAGGATGAGGTTTGAATAAAGCATTGACAAAGGTTTTTCTTTTATCAATTGATTTTGGAATAGATTTCTCAGAATCGAAATTTAATTCGACTCTGTTTACCTGAGAACACATAGACTAAAGAACAACACTTGTGTAATTGTTCTCAGGTTTTATATTTTTAATATCATTAGCCACTACTTCAGAATCATCTGATCATTCGCTATATATCTTTTTGAGAGGAGATGCAATAATTTCAGTATTTCCTTGGGAAACAACTATTTCTTGCATAGGAAGATGAGTAGTTTGAAAAGTATCACCCTTAGGCGTTTTCCAAATCTTTTTTGAAAATTTTGTATTTTGAATAACCTTTGATTTAGTGGCGTTTTTATTATAAACTTTGAAATATGCCCATTCATAAAAACAGAAATCTTTTGGAAATGCTCCGAAATTTTCCCAGTAAGACCCATTTTTTCTTGAGACAAATGTTTTTGAAATATTTTTCGAAAACCTTTGATTTCAGGGATTTTGTTAGTAATAAATTCANTATGCCCATTCATAAAAACATAAATCTTTTGGAAATGCTTCGAAATTTTCCCAGTAAGACCCATTTTTTCTTGAGAAAAATGTTTTTGAAATATTTTTTGAAAACCTTTGATTTCAGGGATTTTGTTAGTAATAAATTCATTTCTTCTATCAATAGTAGAAAAATAATATTACACTAATCAAGCCTCTCTGAAAAGAGGTGTCATATCAGATAAAATAGGAGAATCAAGTTGTTATGGTTAATCTTATTTATCTTTTGGATAATGAGTTTTTGGAATATTATGATTGAAATCAACTTCTTTTAAAGAAGAAGAGGTAGAAAATCTTGCAGATTGAAAAGTATAACTCTTAGATCTGTAGTCAAATCTAAATGAATAAGATCTTTGAAAAGTATTTGAAGATGATGGTTTATTAAAAATAACTTTGACATTTGCATCAGAANAAGAAGAGGTAGAAAATCTTGCAGATTGAAAAGTATAACTCTTAGATCTGTAGTCAAATCTAAATGAATAAGATCTTTGAAAAGTATTTGAAGATGATGGTTTATTAAAAATAACTTTGACATTTGCATCAGAAAAAAAGATAATTTGATAAAAAGTTCTTCTTACAGGGGCTGGAATTGGGTTTTGAACATTTTCAAAATCCCATTCTACTCCACTAGCTTGAAGATTTCATGGAATTTGTTTAGGAATCATGACGTTTAAATATAGCATTGACATGAGTTTTTCCTTTATCAATCGAATTTGAAATAGATTTCTCATAATCAGAATTTAATTCTATTTTGTTTAAGTGAGAACACGTAGATTGAAGAACAACATTTGTGTAATTATTTTGAGCTTGAATATTTTAAATATCTTTAGCTATTACTTCAGAATCATCTGATCGTTCGCTAGATATCTTTTTGAGAGGAGATGCAAGAATTTTAGTATTTCCCTGGAAAACAACTATTTCTTACATAGGAGGATTAGTAGTTTGAAAAGTATGACCCTTAGTTGTGTTCCAAATCTTTTTTTAAGAATTTGTATTTTGAATAACCTTTGATTTAGGGTTTTTATTAAAATAATCAAAGCTAAGTTCTAATCAATCATTCATAGCAGGTCTTCAGATTTGACTCATTGGCATATTCAACGATAATAAATGAAAAAGGGTGACAAAAGCTCAAGAAATAAATGACATAGGAGATCATCTTTGGAGAGAGTGAGGTTGTCCCGTTAACAAAGATATGGTCATTTACCAACTCCAGCAATATCTTCTTGCAATGTCTCTTAACAATCCAATACCTCATGGAGGAGATCAATGTTAAAATTGAGCGCTTTCATCCCAATGAAGTTGATGACCTCGTCCTTCTGGTGCAAAGTGTCAACTGTTGAACCTTCCTGTTTCTACCTTTTCCATTTCCACGACGACTTTGACCCTTTCCTATTCCAGCTCACCCATGATGAGCTCTTCCCTTGCGCCTCCCCAATTTTCTTCTCTAGTTGAGCCTTAGCCACCAGCTTGACTTCCAAATTAGTAGTCAAAGCCGTCCTCTCCTTAATCCATTCATCTTAGCCTCCTCATGTCAAGTTCCCCACTCTTGGTAGTTCGGTAAATCAATTGGAACAGGAAATTTGACCTAAGTCTTGGCTTTATAAATACCAATATTTAGCCAACAATTAAAGACATTTCGCATACAATAGAATATGCACTTTTCTTGCAATCAAAAGGGACAAACATCATTCTTTCAAGAGGAATTAAGGGGCAAGTTATAAGAGATTCGTTCTTGAAGCATATTTCTTGGTTTTTGGGTAAGGAAGAAGAATGTGAAATTGAATATTGATCAAGGAGGCTTGAAGATAATCAAGAACTCATGGCTTCTTCTCTTTTTCTTTATAATTCTCAAATTCAGGTGATGTTTTATTATTCCTACAAGATTCCTTGTAATTTTGTGATTGTAGAGTGAACTTCTAATCACTAAGATATAGATGAATTATGTTAATTTTACAACTTTAAGGTTATATGCTTGTTTATCTTGGATGATTGTTATAGAATTTAATAATTTTTAATTACTTAGCTACTAAGTGAATTATAGTATATATGATATTTATTATATTCGAGAGAATTAATAAGGAATATATCATGTATAATAATTGTTGTGAGGTCAGATATGGGATAAAGACATATAGCTATGTATTGCAAAGATTTAATTTGATGTTGTGATATTAATGCATTATTTTATGTTCGTATTTTTCATGGAGATATTGGAAGGTCACATGTGATGATAGATCTAATTCTATTCTAGAGAAATTACTAAACCAAATAAGAACATTAATCAACAAGTATTGTCATGGTTTTGCATTGAATTAAAATGAATTAAAAATGGGGACTTGAAGTCTTAGTGCATATTTTTAATCGATTTCATGAAAACTTTCTTAATTGCTATTAGATTAATTAGATTTGTTTTAATAATTAATTTTAAAAATCACAGCTTGGCTATTCAATTACAGTTAGTATTAACTAGAATTAGACTAAGAACATAGTCTCCTTAGAATGACACTTTACTCACTACTTTATTACTTTCTACAATGCCGTGCAATTGCACGAATTCGTCGATCAATTGGCTAAGGTGAGAGTGATCGACCGATCAACGAACTTGTGCCCGACCTTCAAACCTCTAAGGTCTCATGTCGTTATTGAGTTAAGTATAATAATAATATTTTTTTTGCAAGTAACCTTCATGTTTTCAAGAATCACTACAACAAAATTGTGATTTGACGATAAAAAAATGTTGTCGCAAAAATCGAGATTTTGTTGTATAATTAATTTAGCGACGACACTATGTTTGTTTCAAGTATTGTCACGCTATATGAGTCACGGAATGCGTTCTGCGACGATTTTCGACCATTTATCGCTTTAACAAAATCGTGATACTTTTTGGTTGACGTGTAAAAACCAGAATAGCAACACAATTTTTGTAGCCATAATATCGTCGCCACATATATATGTCATGCAAAATTAAAAGGGCGACAAGTCAGTTTGTCACAACGAATATTCCAATAAAGTTTT